>JARJDX010055935.1:0-12378 GCA_030264735.1 Gymnusa sp. GC000175 | reverse complement strand
TATCATTGTAAGTTTTCTTACTTTAGGGTCTCAGTCGCGTATGTTTATTGGTTGTTGCAAAAGTTTCGCTCGCTATTGCAGGGAGCATTCTCAAGGCGGAAAAGTCCGATGACTGAAACGTTGGCAACAACCAATAAACATACGCGACTTAAACCCGAAAGTAAGAAAACTTACAATGATAGACTGGTAGGATAAGGTTTAGGTTTAGGTTCAAGTGGCAGCTTACGCTCACATAGACCTCAGATCGACCAGTTGTGTTACCACAGTACTTTACAATAAGTATAGCCCTTCTCAAGAGATTCCGTCAAACCATTTCGAGCCAAGAATGAACTTCATGAGGTCAGATAGGTCATCAAAGAAAGGTCGGCCTAAATGTAGCAATAGTGTTGCAGACAGGGAGAGGCAATGGCATAGGTAGTGTTCAACACTCTCCTCCTCCTCCTCGTCTAGACAGCCTCTGCAGTAGTCCAGCTTCACTATACCCAGTCTCTCAGCGTGCTTGCCAATGGGACAGTGTCCCGTAATGACTTCCACTACCAGTCTCGTAGAATAAAGGCTCATCCTAAATGTTAAATTACTAAAGCGTAATATCTTAACTGTATGGAAGAATGCTGAGAGTTTTATAGATCAATCGGTTTGTAGTGGAAAAATACTTGAAAAAATGATGAATGAGTAGACATTAGTACCATCTATTGGGTTCGACAAAAATTTAATGATCTACTTTAAACAATGAGAAAGATTTCGCATCATCGCCAACATGATAGAAGCGAATGTAATGGCTCAGTCATGGCATCAAAAGTAAAAATAGATTTAGAAATATGTACTGGCAAACGGTAAAATAAAGATGACGTCTTTAAAAAAGTGAACTGAGAAAATAAAGGCATCTATTTAAGTGGCCGAAAACTGAACCACCTTGGAATTGCAGACAACTCCTCGCAAAAACCAAAGAAGAACTAGAAGAAATGCTCGAGGAATTATAACGAGAATCCATGGGAGCAGCCCTTAAGATGAACACCCAAATGCCAAGGTCATGACAAACCAACCGGAGGTTATTCTGTTGGCAATACCCTCCTGGAACAAGTAGACCAATATATCTATTAATAAAAATAAACAAGGAAGAGATAAGCGGACTAAATTATTCGAATAACAAGTATGGGATGGGTAGCATTTGGCAGACTTAGCTTTTTATTAATAATAAACTTGGGCACTTACTACAGGAAAATAAAAAAAACTAATAACAGCTCAAAGTGCGATAAAAAGACGAATGCTGCACATAATACTTAAAGACTGCAGGCGTACAACATGGATAAGGGACGAGACAAATGTAAAAGACGTCGCCGAAGCAGTCCTTAAGCCGACCATTCACGGTCGTTCCAAATGGAGTGGCTTGGCGCGACATCACTCCATTGGAGTGATGGAGTGACCAAGAAAATAGTAGTAAAAGGAAGGGTCATTCAAGATTGTTCCATTTAGTCCATTATATTACCTTTAACCATTATTTTTTGGTCACTCCATTAGAGTGGTGTCGCTCCACGCCGCTCCATTTGCAATGATCGTGAATGTCCAGCTTTAGATTAGAATGGAACGCACACCACATCATACAACAGTGGCGACCATGGCCTAGGAAGAGACCTTGTGAAAGATCTCACACGGAATAGGGGCGATGTAAAAAGATTCGCCGGATTCGGCTGCACAAGAACAGCGCAAGACAAAAATGGAGAGATATGGGGAAGGACTATATCCAACATAGCATTGACATCGGCTTATAGATAAATAGATTTAACTAACATTCTAATGTTATTTTATAAAATACAGTTTTAAATAAAAATTTAAGATTCTAAAGCCCGGTTCTATAAAGCGTAGTTAGTTAACTGAGCGAATATATTGACATAACATAACAATGTCAATAATAATATCATAACAATGTAACATGTCAATTAAATCATATAGTTAACTAACCACGCTTTATAGAATCGGCCCCAAGAGACATTAATTGGGAAAAAATGATTAAAATTTGATTGCAAGATATGAATTAATATTTTAATGTCTTTTACGCTATTAAAAAAACTCGGTCGTGTTTTTTGTAACCATATTTGATTCAGACATAAAATTAAAATTTTCAAAATATCAGAATTTAATTAACATTTTTATGCATTTTAATTTGACTTAAAATTAATTAAAACATTTCCTTGATATATTTTTATATGTGGAAGTTGTTTATTTTCCTGACCATTTTGATTGCAAAATTTAGAAATTTCAATATTAAACAACGAAAAAAAAACGATCATAAACATAAATTTTATTGTCGACAAATCATTTTTAATTATTCAATATTGCGAGATCTGTAAACCTGAACCATAAATTTGTAATAAATATAACATTTGCCATTAAAAAGTTAAGAATGTATAAATAATTTTTTTAAACAAAGAAAAAAAAGTTGAAAGTACATGGTAGCAAAAAAATGAACGCTAACAGGAAACAATAACTATTAAACATTGATACTTAAATTAATCAAAGCAATCAATGCATGTAATGATAATAATCAACAGTAGCACAGAAGTCCTTACAACTTTTCTGTTTTTAAATTATTTGTTTAAAAATGAAAGTTAGAATTTAAATTGATCAATAAAAGTAACAAGCAACCAACTGTTTTCTGTAATAAACGGGAATTTAAATTGATCTATAAAATTTGCTGCAAATTGAAGAAAAAAAAACGCATCAGAATGTTTCAATTGATATTTGAATGCGTAATTATTAATAATAAATTAATGTACACCTTGAAATTGCAGCAAGTAATAATAGTATTACAACCTGTCTGTGTACTTTCTTACGATTATGTGTTAATTAAAGAATACATTAGCAAACGTAACAGCATGTCCAAGAAAATATTAATACAAAAGAATCGTTTTTATGATTTTGAAATTTGAATTATAGCTGCGAAATAGTTTATCAACACATTAAGCATTGTTAGTATGCATTATCTACGACTGAAGCCGTACTTGTTATGATAATCCTAATCGACTACCAGTAATAAGATTTCTTAATTTATGGCCGCGTTCTGCACTCTCCACGCAAGACTTGTTATTAATCTTTACATGTATTTAATATAACCTTAAGATATTTGCATTCTGCTGGATAACAAAGATTTATGGACGGTTAATATCATAAATGTTACTCAAAGATGTTACGGATTATTTATTGATTTCAGATCATGAGAAATTCTCACGAGATTATACTTTTTCATTTTTTTATACAACAAAATCACTTGAAGAATAAATGTTTTTGTATAAGAAGATGAATATGCACTAATTACAATTTGTTTATACAGGGTGTTAAACAACATGTGTAGGGCGTAAAGGCGAAAAGTCATAATCAAAATAAGTCCAAAAGAAAACTAATTCTTGGATGTTACTTTTTATTTTTTATATATCAGTTTTTACTATCAAAATTTATTAATAATGATTAATTTTAATGACGCAATCGATAACTAGAATTTTTAACAGCAATGTCAAATAGAATACTTGTATGTATGGTTGTGCACGTGATTAAAACAACGCTTATGAGTTATGAAGTAGTTTTATGTTGAAAGTCTTCCAAAGAGTAAACTTTTATAAACGATTGGAAGATTCTGATTGATTTGGAAAACGCGCATACACTAACATACACTTTAAAACAGTTTCTATGACGGAGTTTCTGAATCAAATCTGTGCAATCAGTATTTCAGCAGTATTTTTATGTTAAAAAAAAAATCTGTTACCGAAAAATATTAAAAAAAAAAAGATTTGACTAGGATTTAACTTGATGATAGTAACAAACTTGATAATTGTGTCTACTTAATAAGCGCCACAGTTTGATTTCTTGGCATAATTTAAAAAATGACTCATTGAAATGAAAATACATAGGTAAATACCCATCGCTAGAAACAAGTTGTGGACGACATATTTACAAGAGAAACAGCGGATAAAACATTAAAACTAAATACATTTGACTACAAGTTTACTTGGAACTGTAAGCAACCTCCAAGTTAACTTGCGAAAAGTAAGAATAAAATTAATGTGGGCTCCAGGCTACACAGTTGTAGAAAGTAAGGAACATGCCTATGTACTTGAAAAACAAGGAGCGCTGATACCTTTCATTACCACTGAAGATTTCGGGTTAACTATTAAAAGTATATAGCGGGGGTGAAATCCAGGAAAATAAAACATGTCCAAAATATTTTACTGAAAAAACGCAACAGTTTAAAAATACTAGGTAAATTCCTTGATAAGCCACGATAAGCGACGAAAATCAAGAACTCAGTTAGCACCACTCACCGTTTTTCTGATAGGACGCTTCCCAATGAAATATCATCTCCAGAAACATGTCAAAATAGATAGTACCACTTATCAGTTATAATTAATAAATGAATCAAAAAAAATATAAAGTGTACAGATGATCATAATTCTGAGAAAAATAAATGAAGACCTACAGAGACTAATAAACCAAGTAACGAATACCTGTAAACTATCTGAGCTAAAACTGAACATGCTAAAAACAAAATGAATAGCCATAAACAAAAATAATGTGAATCAACTAGAGTTTTACATTTTAGTTAAAGAACTTGGCTCACGCTGCAGCTTTTTTTATGCTGATCTAAATAAAGTAAATATTAAAGGGGGTGTTGATACAAGATCCTGTCGTGGTCATAGCCTATCAAATAGGTAAGGATAAGGTTCCTGAACACTTAAAGAGGCATAGATTACCTAAATAGCCCTTAGTGCAATAGATAACAGATTTAGTAATAATTATGCCAAGAAATGGATGGCCCAAAAAGACCTTCGATTGGACTTTTTAATAATGAAATGCAAAAAATCGGACGACCATGAAGATCTTGGAATTACTAGTAGAGTGGTGCGCAATGTGAAAGAGGAACAAACTTTCGATAGAAATTTGTGGGAACAGGTGCTCTATCTTAAATCCAACAAATAAAAAAAATTAAAAAAATGTAACATGGTTTTGGAGTCAAATTTATATCTGAAGGGTGCTGCATTACAGCGCACTTTATATTGTGATGAAGTGGTTCACATAGTAATTAACAAATTTCTATCTCTTTCAGATTGCGCTTTACTTCTAAGATATTTTTGGTCTTCGTCCACTTTTTAGTCTACTCAAAGATCTTTGTCCGTCCTAGTCACTACATGTTCTACATGTGTTGTCGTTCGCCTATTTTGACATCCAGGATTCTAATCTTTATTTACTTATTTCTCTATCCAGTCGAGATCTTATTGCAACATCCTTGTTGATGTTTACTTTAATCGAAATCAGCAAGGAGCAGCTGACAACAATGAACCCAGTAGCAAAAGCCAGTTTGGTCAAAAACTGAAAACGTAACAAAAAATGAATGGTCATAAGCAAAAATAATGTACATCCCCTCGAATCTAACGTTTTGGTTAAAAAACGTTAGACATTGGTTTACTGTAGAGCTGTTCCATGCTGATGCGAATAAACAAAAAATCAACAAGGATGTTGCAACAAGATCGTGACTGGCTTTTAAAAATGTTTCATGCAATGGCGTACGAAACGTTTAAAAACGTCCACGACTTAATTTTTTATAACCAAAATTAAGAAAATTTACATACAAGTCTGCTTTACACGATTGGAAACGTAATAACAACTGCTAGCGCTAGCTACAAAAACTATACGGGTGTTACCAATTGCATCTGTATACAATATCAGAAAAAAAAAAATCTGTATAAGTAGACTAACTTATTACAAATAATTTTTTATAACTCCGTCTTCGCATTATACTTACGTTGTTTGTTTTATTATTTTCCAATTAATTGTAGGTATTTACAATTAAATGTAAGTATTTACTGCAACACCTTGTTTTAATGAGATGTTGCAATGTTTTTATTAGGATTTTATTTTGTTTTTATTTTTACACACAGAATTATAATAATTAATATTAATGTGAAATAGAAATTGAATTCCATCACGATAAAATTACCTTGTTGGAATGCACGTTAAAAATATTAAAATATGATGTTTAGGGTAATTTTATGGAAAGAATATTTTATATATAAATAATTAAAAATTCGAATAACAGTAAAATAAGTAGACAGAACTTTTGAATTTATTAAAGTCAAAAATATTAAAAATGTGTCATGTGAAAGAAATAAGTTATATTACTTAAAATTAAAAAAAAAACTATAAATATTATTAAAAAAAAACGAAAAACCTAACCAATAAACTATCACTTCCGGTTTGTGAATTTCAGCAAATAGTCATTGGGATCTCCAAATTTTTGTTAAAAGCTTAAATATGAATTTCCAAGAGGATCAGTTTGGCCGTTTGGGCTGTAGAGGACACAGACACACAGACAGATAAACACACATACACACAGACAGACACCACTTCGAAAACGTTTTTTTTAATGAGGGGAGTCGAAATATCCGCAAAATATTGATTTCGAAAATTTTCGCAATTACTATACTTCATTTACGAAGTAAATAAAAAAAGTTTTAAATATCCAGTGGTCAACAAAAGTTGACAAATATTGTTGTTTTTACAATAGTAACGTTTATAATTTCATAATTCAATTATTTCTTAATCAAATTGTATAAAATTTTGAAATTACATAACTGAACTCTTCCTAAAGAGATTCTTTATTAATTTTAAATAATTTGCCTTAGTAGGTGATAAACGTGTGACGACAAAATAGGTGTGCTATTTTGTGGTTGCGCCATTTTGCCGCAACGGTATTTTGTCTTGCGCTCTTTAATCGTCGCTGTTTTGTCTTGCGCTATTTTATCGGGACGCGGAATATCTTTGATGACATAGGTGTGTTGAATATTTTCAATAGTGTTTTGCTTGAAGATTTTCTGATGTAAGAAACTTAAATTTTAAATCTAACGATTTGACTCTATTAAGATTCAAAATTAAAAAAAACACTTGCCTTTTAAAATTTGAGTACCCAAACTTTCTATACTTGCGCTCCTTTTTATTAAATAGTTAACAAAATGCGCTTCAATAATTATATATTTTTGATAGAATTTTTATGCTCAAAAATTGTTTGTAATTTAAACAAAAAATTATTAGTAGAAATTTGAAATTTATCAATATTTTCAAATTTTCCACCAATTTTCCTGTTTGAAGAAAATTATTTAAATTTGATTAAAAGCATCAATTTAACCAAAAATTTTTACATAAATTGTTCAAATTTGGCAAAATTCATCACAATTAAAAAGTTAAACGCACTAATGATTTGTATTTTTTAGGAAAATTGCCTTAATTTATTTAAAATCATTACATATTATTCCAAAATCATCTAAATATTGATTCAAATAATCACTTTTTTTTTTAAATTGCTTAAATTAAATGACGACATCGCATTCTAAACAATTATCATTTAAAAATTGACAAAATTCTTGTCAATTTAAAACTAAATCGCCAAAATTACACAAAAATCGTCTAAATTTATTAAAAAAACATGGTAGGTAATTTAAATTAAAATCTTTCACATTTTATCGAAAATTGGCCAAATTTGACAAAATTTATATAAAGTTTACATAAATCGAGCTAATAAAAAAAATATATTTTTATATTAAAATTAAACTTGATATATTATTAAAACTAAAATTTTGAAAAAAAATCAATTTTCACAAAAACTATCCAAATTTGGCAAAATTCATACAGTTACAATGTAAATACTTTCCAATAAATTATTTTTTAATAAAAATTACTAAATTTATTACAATTTTATCGACATATCTTAATATTAACTAAATTTGACCAAATTCAAATCAATTTTTACCAATCCAACAAATTGTTGACAAAAAATTGATTAAACATAAACAATTTGAACCAAAATATTCTACATTTGAATAAACCCGCCAATATTTAATCGAAATCGTCGCAATTTTAATCAAATTTGCACACATTTTTTGACTAATATTTGACTAACATCTTTGCAAATTTAAGAAAAATTATCTAAATAATGATAAAAGTCGTTAAAATTACCATTATTTCAACCAAAATAATTTAAATTATAACGAAAATCGATAAAATTGTAGTTTTAACCAAAATCATTTAAATTTTGATCAAAATTGTAACAAATCTTTGAAAATTATTAGGTTTTATCCAAAAAAATTTTAAAAGCTTCGCGCCCCCCATGAAGCTTGGAGTTTTATATCTTAAAATTCAGCGCATAAATTTTTCCCCAATTTTCAGATATTTTACAAAATATGTCTGTTAATGATATATTTAAAAAATCAAAAAGTTTCAATGTCGCGTTAAGAATCAAAAATTTTGTCCAATTCGCCATAAATTCGTAAAATCGGTGCGCACAAGCTTAGAGCTTTATATCTTAAAATTCAGCGTATTAATTTTGTTTCAATTCTCAGAAATTTTACAAAATATATCTGTTAATGATATATTTATAAATTAAAAAGTTTTAATGTGGCGTTAAGAGTCAAAAATTTTATGAATAATTCACCATAAATTCGTAAAATCGGTGTGCGCAAGCTTAAAGCTCAGCGCATGAATTTTGCCCCAATTTTCAGAAATTTTGCAAAATATATCTGTTAATGATATATTTAAAAATCAAAAAGTTTCAATGTGGCGTTAAGAGTCAAAAATTTTATGTATAACTCGCCATAAATTCGCCAAATCGGTGCGCGCAAGCTTAGAGCTTTTTATCTTTAAATTCAGCGCATGAATTTTGCCCCAATTTTTATAAATTTCAAAAAATATATATGTTAATGATATATTAAAAAGTTTCAATGTAGCGTTAAGAGTCAAAAATTTTATGAATAACTAGCTTATATCTTTAAATTTAGCGCATGAATTTTGCCCCAATTTTTAGAAATTTTACGAAATATATCTGTTAATGATATATTTAAAAATCAAAAAGTTTCAATGTGGCGTTAAGAGTCAAAAATGTTATGAATAACTCGCCATAAATTCGTAAAATCGGTGCGCGCAAGCTTAGAGCTTTATATATTAAAATTCAGCGCATGAGTTTTGCCTTAATTTTCAGATATTTTAGAAAATATATCTGTTAATGATATACTAATAAATCAAAAATTTTCAATGCGGCGTTAAGAGTCAAAAATTTTATGAATAACTCGCCATAAATTCGTAAAATCGGTGTGCGCAAGCTTAGAGCTTTATATATTAAAATTCAGCGCATGAATTTTGCCCCAATTTACAGAAATTTTGCGAAATATATCTGTTAATGATTTATTTAGAAATTAAAAAGTTTCAATGTGGCGTTTAGAGTCAAAAATTTTATGAATAACTCGCCATAAATTCGTAAAATCGGTGCGCGCAAGCTTAGAGCTTTATATCTTAAAATTCAGCGTATTTATTTTGCCAAAAGATTTTTTGTATTTATTTAAGATGTAATCACAAAAAAATACTGCTAGATTATTTTTTCAGTTACAGCGCTACCCACAATGATTATAAAGAAATATTTCTAGTAAAATTTATGTATTTTGTCGTAAAATCTGAATCCACAATAAAAAGTGGAGATCCCTTATTGGAAATTTAAAATTTTATATTACAAAAGGGAAACCTTCACTTTTTATTTTGTAATTATCGCATGTGGCGCTGTAAGCACAGAAAAAGTAAATCTTACGATATTTTTTTTACGATTATAGCGCCAGGTAAGATGATTACAAAATAGTTTTTCAAGTAAAAGTTATTTTGTTTTATTTGTAGAATCAGAATCTGCAATAAAAAAGGGAGGTTCCTATGTAAAATTTAAAAGTTGCCCCCATTTTCACGCACAAGAAGGAAGGAAAACACTTTAACTTAACATATTTAATTAGATTTTTAAAAAATATTAAAATACTTCAAACTTATTGTCCACCGTGTATAATAAAAGTTACATATTTTGAGGCCTATAATTTTACATCTACATTCTCAAACTCTTTAATGGTTGTCCATGATTTTATTTGCAATGAAAATGTTTCATGATAATATCGTATTTTTGTTTTTAACTTAATAAACTGTTTATTATTATTGGACAATGAATATTTTGTTGAGGATGCGGTGCGATCAAAAAAGAACGTTCTGCGGAGTAATAAATGTAACATTGTTGTAAAAAGGCATAGGTTGTGGAGTCAATTTTACACCTGAATGATGCTGTAAAGTTTTACAGCGCACTTTGTAATGTGCTGAAGTGGTTCACATAGTAATTAACAAATAAAGTTTGATAGACGAAGGGTTATATCAGTTTGTTTAGGTTTAGATCGAGTGGTCGTTAAAGATATTGAAATCTTTTTGTTTGGTGGTTGATGCTTGGGGTAATGTGCGGTGATGTGTTATGATGTGTGATGGTGTGGTTTTCCCACAGCGCGTGTCTCCACTATTATTAAAGCGGTACAAAACCGAACATTACAATAAGGGCATAAATATATTAGTTTATCTACCACTGATCCATGTTATTATCCTCAATAATACTTGATTTTATCAATGGGAATGGTGCTCGATTATATTACCACGCTGTTTGGATGCCTGCGTTGTTGCACTTTCCGTCATATATTATTATGTTAATATTATTGACTCAAATAATTATGCAGATTATCATTTTTGTATTGTTTAATTGTTCCCTAATTAGATATTTTTATAGCCAGAATCTGCATAATAACGTACGTAATATGCAATTTCCTTATTATGCTTACCTAAATTAGCAGTCATGGCCTCAAGATCTTTGGGTTTCCTTTTCCTTGGCCTGCCCTTCTGACGCGGCGTCGATGGCGCCCCATTAAAGAACGGAACTTTTCCGACGGGTTCAGAGGGCGTGGGAGGTGGAATGGGTGTGTGATGATGGAAATCCGGACTTGGAAAAGGTGGTGGAAAATGCATGGGCGGAGGATATATTCCTGGATGAGGTTCGGACAACGCCATCTCGAAATGTAACCTGCACAAAACAGCACCGTTCCTCATGCCGAAATGATCGCCTTTGGTTAATGGCGAATTACACACGGCACAGGAAAAACAATGCACGTGAAAAACCAAATCTCTAGCTCGCATCACCAATTCCGATGAAAGTATCGTCGCTTGGCATCGGCCGCATCTTTTCATACCAAACAATCTGTAACAAAACGGATAACATTAGATTTCGTTTCCCCTATTATAATTGTGATATGTTTTGACAATAGAACACCCCTGATCCAAGTTCTCATACTAATATGCGCATTAGCTTGTCAGATAACATCATACACAAAGTAATTGTTTAAAATCACTAACTGGAAAAATAAATGTACATACATACGAGAATATATTACAAAATTTAAATTTTGTTAAATTGGAAATTAAGATTCTCATTAAAATTTGAAATTGCTTTTTCTTCGTTAATTCCGCGCGTCTTCATTAGATTCATTGAAAACTTATATGATTAATGATTGTTATCTCAATTAGTAACGTGCAAATAAATTTTTGCTTACAATGTCAATTACTCAATTTACATTATTAAATAAAAATAAAATTATAATTTCGTAAGTGTTTTGTCTTCTTTGCCTTAATAAAACGGTCGTTTCAAAAATTCCCGAGAGAAATAATAAATAATTACAAAAAGCGATAAAAATTGAGGGTAAATTTATTATTATTTTTTATAGTCTTAAAAGAATGCGAGTGAAATGATCAGAATGTAAAGATTTAACAAACGTAGGTATTGTTGTAGCAAGAAACAATTAAAATTGTAATTTTATTTTTATTTGTTTATATGCATCTCACATTTTATAATTTACAATCCATTTTACAGACTTTATGCTTCAAAGTAGACAGTGCTTAATCAGGATTATTAATCACAGTATTAACAATAGGGACATTCGTGTGTAGTATCATGAAATTGTGCTTGGTTGGAATCACATGGTAGAGCTCTTTTATGATTTCTGATCGTTATCAGATATGATGTAGGAAAAAAAATAATAGAATAATATTTCATATTTGTTATTACATGCAGACGCAAAAATTGTTTTGGCTGCGAATTGTTTAATTATTTTGATTTTATACGCATTGGTTAAACAATTTAAATTTAAATTCAAAAAGGCGGCGAATATATTTATTTAAAAAAAAATTGTTATACAGGTAACGCGCATATGATATCATAAACGAAAGGTATGATTTGTTATGGGAATAATAGGTGACCCCCTGTTGAGCGAACCGCAGTATAATGTGTAACATATGCTTGACTGGTCCCTTTGAGCGGCTTTTATGATCTGTTTCTTCATACATACATATTTGAAATGAGCCGGAGAGGGTAAGCGCCATACAAATCAAATACTTGTAATAATCCACTCGAAACCCATTGTTGTGACTCTATATGTATTTTACACACATTAATCCCGGAATAATGCACTTACGAAGTTTTGACCTAAAACTCAAATTTTGTAT
>JARJDX010055865.1:0-19068 GCA_030264735.1 Gymnusa sp. GC000175 | reverse complement strand
ATATTTTCACTCTACGCATATATGATGTAATAAAAATTAACACTAATTACGCCGTTATACACGTTTTAAATGAAAATATTGCGATTGTAATAAAGAGCAAAGCGCAATAAAAATTAATAACGAAGCTTAAAACGAGCGTAAAATTAATGGCGGTGCATGTGATGCCATTAAAATATCTGTATCAAATTTGAAGCAAATAATGTTAGTGTATTATTGTGCATAAATTCAGTGCGATGTAATGCGATTAGGAGAACAAATCCGGTGAGCATATGTGGTGGAGAGCGAGTGGTAGTAGAAGAGAAACGGGCGCGTGGGAAAGAGAAACATTGCTCATATTCACTTAGTGCCGCATCAAGGCACAAAATGCGAATGTCAGTACACATTTCCATTGCGGATTTTACTCTTTTGGGACTCTTCCGGTCGAATCACAGCTCGCTTGCGTGAACGTGGAGGTGAGATATGGCCTGAAATGACGTGCGCGAATGAATGGGTCACAATTATTTGAAAAAGAAGGTGAAATGTTGTATATTTGTTGAAAATCGATGCATTATTCGTGATTATATTTATGTGGGCAATAATCTGAATAAAAATGTCAAAAATTTAAGAGAAAGATAAAAAATTTCAAGAAAAATGTCGAAAAAAGTCAAAATTTTTGTTGAAAATGTTAAAATTTTAAAAATGGATAAAAAAANTTAAAAATGATAAAAATCTGAGTAAAACATTTAAGATAAAGATAAAAAATGTCAAAAATTTAAAGAAAAACGTCGAAGAAAGTCAAAATTTATGTTGAAAATGGTAAAAATCTAAATAAATATGTCAAAAATTTAAGGAAGGGATAAAAAATGTCAAATTTTTCAAAAAAAAAATTCAAAGAAAGTCAAAATTTTTGTTAGAAATAGTAAAAATTCAAATAAAATGTTAAAAATTTAAGAAGTGGATGAAAATTGTCAAAAATTTTAGGAAAAATGTAAAAGAACGTAAATTTTCTATTAAAAATGATAAAAATCTGAGTGAAAAATTTAAGATAAAGATAAAAAATGTTAAAAATTTAAGAAAAATTTCAAAGAAAGTCAAAATTTATGTTGAAAATGGTAATAATCCAAATAAAAATGTTAAAAATTTAAGAAATGGATAAAAAATGTCAAAATTTTTGTTAAAAATGGTAAAATCTAAATAAAAATGACAAAAATTTTAGAAATGGATAAAAAATATCAAATATTTTAGAAATGGATAAAATATGTGAAAAATTTTAGAAAAAATGTCATAGAAAGTCAAAATTTTTGTTGAAAATGGTAGAAATCTAAATAAAAATGTCAAAAAATTAATAAACGGATAAAAAATGTCAAAAATTTTAGGCAAAATGTCAAAGAAAGTCAAAATTTCTGTTGAAAATAATAAAAATCTGACTGAAAAATTTAAAACAAAGATTAAAAATGTCAAAAAATTTGAATTTTCTTGAAAATTTTACATTCTCCATCAAATTTTTGCCATTTTTGAACGTATTTATGTCATTTTAGACCATATTTAAAAAAAAAATTAACATTTTTGAATTTTTTTTTTACGTTTTTAAACAAATTTTTACATTTTTAAAAAGTATTGCTGTTTGCTAAAAAATTTTGATTTTTTTAAATATATTTGGATATTTTTTAACGTTTTTTAACATTTTTCTGTATAATTTTGCTGTTCTACACAAATATTTGACATTTTTGAGCGTATTTGCACCATTTTAAATTTTATTTTTGACATTTTGAGACAAATTTTTACATTTTCCTAACTTAATAAATTTTGACATATTTATACATATTTTTACCATTTTCAATCATATTTTTTACATTTTCGACCATATTTTTTACATTTTCGAACCAATTTTTACACTTTCTAAAGAAAACTGACATTTTAAAACCTGATTTTGCAATTTTAAAATAATAAAATAATTTTTTGAGGTTGTTTTTGCCTTTTTAAATGAATTTTGACATATTGATACATATTTTGACCATTTTCACCATATTTTTTACATTTTCGAACGGATTTTTACATTTTCTAGTGAAAATTTAATTTTAGAACAAGATTTTGCAATTTTAAAATAATAAAATACATTTTTGAGGTATTTTTTTTTAATTTTTGAATAAATTTGGACATTTTATAAAAAATTCCATCTCTGAGCGCATTTTTCGACATTGTGGAACAAATTTTGATTCTTTTTAGCAAATTTTTGTTATTTTTAATCAAATGTTTGCATATTTCGAACGTATTTTTGCTTTTTAGAGCAAAAATTTTACATGTAGAAACGAATTTTAACGTTTTGTAGTAATTTTTTGTCATATTTGAGCACATGCCTAATATTTTCAAATAAATTTTAGTATTTTTGAGCAAAATATTAATTTTTTAAACGAATTTTTAAAATTTTGGTGTATTGCAGCAAATTATTACCATTTTTTAATAAATTTTGACATTTTATACCAAATTTTTGACACTTTTCAACGAATTTGTAAGTTTTCTCAAATTTTCTTGACATTTTAGAGTGCGTTTTGACTTTTTAAACTAATATTTGACATTTTCAACGAAATTTTTCTCATTTTTTAAAGAATTTTTGATATTTTAATACAAATATCCAATGATTAATAAATTATTCCATGAATATTAAATTATATCATGATTAGCAAAATTATTCCATGATTAATAAAACTATTTCATGATTAATTAAATGATTTCATGATAAATAAAATTCCTCCATGATTAACAAAACGAGAGCGCAGTAATTTACATGTACAACTTTAATCGCAGTTAATATAACGCATCAGGATAAGCATATGAAGTGTCTTATGTATAATATAATATAAAATGATTACATAATGATTCAATTACGAGAGAATGCAGTTGCCAACGTTACTTCCGATGAACGCAATTCTTTCGCCAGGCGCTCGCGCATTTTTTATCTTTTGGGAACCCAACCAAGTACGGGTGGTTTCTATTGTCTTTGTGACGTGTCTCATAATTTATAATAGAACGGGCGTTCGTGGTGGTTTCTATATGTAGGTCTTCACGTCTTTATCAAGAGCGTTCGGTTAAAAGGAATAGTTGTCTACCAAGTTATCACAATGCTGTCTGGATTTTATACGGAGCATTAACCGCGCGCCGTTTATAAATGCACTGCTTTTACCTTCTTCCAAAACGTGCGAATGCATAATGTTTATGGTAGATTAGATATGTAATGCGTGTTTAGTCCTCCACATGTGCGCCTTGTTATGGATACGAAAAGACTTTATCAGCGTCCATTACTTATTTACGCGCGCGCGCGATCTAAATAAAATAAAAAAGTGGAGCAGCGTTTTCCATTTTCAATTATATATCTCGCGCCTTCCGCTCTTATGAACATCTAAATATCTCCAGTAATAAGTACGAGAAACGCTCTTTTGTTCGTTAAGTAGCGCAAGGAAGTAATTCAAAGGGTAGCAACCATTCTAGGAGACACAGTTAATAGTCACTTCCGGCGTTATTACTTGGTCTCTTAACTTGAGGTTCAACTCGCGCGTGATGAAATGACTATAATTTCATTTTAATGCAGATTGAATTTCTTTTAAATGTTTCAAGCTGAGGAAAGTACACATACAACTCGGATTTCTCTTATTCTCGTGCTTCCAGACACTTTAATACAGTGTCTGTGTAAAAGGACTCGCTTTTAAACTCTTTTTGACTCGACCAGAAATAATTCTTGCTTTAAAACTCGCTTTAAGACGTTTTTACACTCGCTGTAAGACGTTTTTAGACTCGCTTTAAGACGTTTTAAGACTCGCTTTAAGACGTTTTTAGATTTGCTTTAAAACGTTTTTAGACTCGCTTTAAGACGTTTTTAGACTCGCTTTAAGTCGTTTTTAGACTCACTTTAAGACGTTTTTAGACTCACTTTAAGACGTTTTTAGACTCACCCTAGAGAATTGTCAAAAATTTGATAAAATAACCCAAGCATTTACATAACCTTTAAATTTAAAAAAAAAAATGAGAGAGTAACCTGAAAATTATAAAAAAATAACCTACAAAATGATCACATAACCTATAAATCTGAAAAAGTTATTAGTCGCTTTTTGATTTGCTTCTATGACGCTTTAACCTTACTTTTAGACGTTTCTAAATTCGTTTTAAGCCTTAATATGTAAAAAGCCTGACCAAATAAGGGACTCTGTATAAACGTTCCCAATTCAAATGAAACTGATTCGTTAAAAAATAATTGAGTTATTTTAAAGTGCGCGCATAAATTCTTATTAAAAACGTGTTAAAATTTAACAAGCACTCAGTTTGTTTAATCTTAAATCTCCCAAGGCTATAATTTTTATTATGATTTTTGTTAGGATGTTCGATGCATGCCGTGATGCATTTTCCACCTAATATGCAATAAAACGTTGTTGGAAATAAATGAACCACAACCGATGATTAATCTTCAATCGATCCACTTCCTTCGCCGCCCGCTTTCGGACAAATTGGTGTATTTTTAGTTTCGTTGTTTCTGCAACGTGTACTTTTAATATTTAAGCGTAAAACGCGCAATTTATTCGATTTTGTAAGAAAATTGTACACCCGGTTTTAAAAAACCCGTGTTGGGAATTAACGCCATCTAGCGGTAGATTGTAAAATAACTTTCCACAACGTGTACTTGTGATATTCATGCGTAAAACGCGCAATTTATTCGATTTTGTAAAAAAATTGTCCACCCGGTTTTGAAAAAACCCGTATTGGGAATTAACGTCATCTAGCGGTAGATTGTGAACTAAATTTCGGCAACGTGTCCTAGTGATATTCATGCATAAAACGCGCAATTTATTTGATTTTGTGAAAAAATTGTCCACCCGTTTTTAAAACAACCCGTATCGGGAATTAACGCCGTCTAGCGGTAGATTGTGAACTAACCATAGACGGGACATCTTCACTGCTTTCATTTAGAACTACTTACCGACCATTATTATACTTAATGTCAGCGACGCCTATAGGTAAAGTTAAAATTCTCAATCATTAATGTAAAAAATTACGAAATAATTTTCAACAACATTTCTCAACTTAAACGCTTAAAATGTGTAACTAATTATGTACAATAAAGTTTGCGGTGTTTTATATTTACAGTGTTAAAATTTAAGTGGCAGACCGGGTTTATTATCCTTGGTGTGTCGATAAAAAAGAAAATATCCTGTTTGGTCATAAATTGTTTTTAAAGCTGTCATAAAGATAGGGACCAATTTGAGCAATACGTTTGACTAATGCCACATAAACTATTGATTCGTTTCCTTCGAATTATTATTATTAGAAGCACTCGTTAAATTCAAATTTCACAATTCGTATGACGACGTTATTCGTAGCGTAGTTGTAGCATTGGATCTTTAAGTTTGCGTCACTGGTTCGCGCGTATGAAATATTGATATTGATTTGTTTATAGATTCAGGTAAATTTATAGGTTATTTATACGTTCGTGTAATCCGTGGGCACCATATTAATGACGCTATACAAAGATTCATTGCTCCATGTGTAGTTAAAATTTCCAAAAACACCCGTACGTACAGTCGCTATTCAACAAACTGACAATTTAAATTTTTAATATTTTTTTAATTTATTTGTCTTATTTTTATCATGACAGAATTTACGGTGTCCGCCATATTGATGACGTGGCCCAAAGATTTATTACTCCATGTGTAGTTAAAATTTCCAAAAACACCCGTACGTACAGTCGCTATTCAACAAAGTGACAACTTGAAATTTTAATATTTTTTTTCCATTTATTTCTCTTATTTTTATCATGATAGAATTCACCGTGTCCGCCATATTGATGACGTGACCCAAAGATTCATTGCTCCATGTGTAGTTAAAATATTTAAAATCACCCGTACGTACAGTCGCTATTCAAAAAATTGACATTTTTTTTATTTATTTGTCTTCCTTTTATCATGATAGAATTTACTAACGATATATAAATTAAACGCGCCAGTAGATTAAATGTGATTAAAGTAATAACCTTTATATGATAAAGGAGCGGGCCACTAACTCGTTATCGGAGTAAACTACTGCAGCGGAGGTGATTAGGATGCAGGACCTAAAGTTAAGGACTTCTGATATAAACTGCAAACGCTTTGAGCTGACCAAAGCACTTCTCAACTAATAGCTTTTAATCTATAATAGATCAATAACTACTCTCCACAAATACAAACTCAAAAACTTCAATTACTTTTGGTAAACAGAATTTTTATTTACTAATGTACTTTAAGTGTGAGAGTTACAGTGAATACATAATTAAAAAATTAATGAATACTATCAATGTTTAAGTTAAAAACGTATGAAAAATTAAAATTTTTATGATTTCATTTTTAGTTTTGTTTTTATTGGTGATAGTACCCTTCAAAAGAGATAAATGATGATTTAAACTCGAAAATTTTGTACTTATTTTGTAGAAAATATTATATTCTTTCAGAAAAAGTTTGTTTCACGATGATTGGTACAAAATTTGGAAAGTTATGGCTGCTTAAATGAAAAATTTCAGTTTTTGTAAAAATGACTCAAAATAAATACCTTCAGTTTATGTTCCACTAACGTTATATCTAGATTTTGAAAATGGAAATTTGGAGCACATATTGTGCAAAATTTAATAATCTTTCAGAAAAAGTTTGTTTTACGATGATTCGTACAAAATTTAAAAAGTTATGACTGCTTAAATGAAATATTTCAGTAGAAATGACTCAAAATAAAAACTTTCAGTTTATGCTTCTGTAAAGTTTTACCTAGATTTTGAAAATGGAAAATTTTGTACACATTTTATAGAAAATTTAATAATCTTTCAGAAAAAGATTGTTTCATGACGATTGGTACAAAATTTAGAAAGTTATGACTGCTTAAATGAGAAATTTCAGTTTTTGTAAAAATGACTCAAAATAAAATCCTTCAGTTTATGTTCCGGTAACGTTTTATCCAATTTTTGAAAATGAAAAATTTTAAGCACATTTTGTAGAAAATTTAATAATCTTTCAGAAAAAGTTTGTTTTACGATGATTGGTATAAAATTTAGAAAGTTATGACTGCTTAAATGAAAAATTTCAAGTTTTTGTACCAATCATCGTAAAACAAACTTTTTCTGAATGATTGTTAAATTTTCAACAAAATGTGTTCCTTATCCACTCTGTTATCGTTATTTCTTATGCTCATTATTCTCCGTCCATAATTTCTTATCCACACCTTTTCTTGCACAAGTTCTTCTTTCTGAACGTTGATCCTTATTCATGTTGTTTCTTGAGCAAATTACATCTAGTGTGCGTTGGTCTTTTACCGCTCTGTTGCCATATCCATCAATGTTGCTGGTTGTTTACGTTTTTTTTTAATTCTCTACATTGTTCTTCATTTACATTGTTCCTTCGGGATTTTTTTAAGTGTAGTTTAATTAAAAAATAAAATTATCAAAGCCCCTTTAATCACCCAACGATAAATCCAAACGCTCGACTAAGTTTCCGTAAAGTTTGTATAGCTGCGGTACATGAAGTTAAATGGATCGAAGGACATTCCGAAAAGCGTACGCGAACGACATCTCAAATTAACGATTTTTAATTAGAAACCATTTTTACACGCCTTCGTGCGTGCGAATTTTCGGGACGTTAATTAAAGCGCATTGCGATAATTAAAAAACTTTAAAAACTAACTCGGTTTTAATGTGGAAACTTGGAAAAAATCTGGGGACCGTTTAACTCGTTCCGCAGACATCTGATTAAAAGTGAACCGCACACGTTTGGGCGCGCGCTTTAAACTCATTACGTCTTCTTCTTCTTGCTCGCCTCGCGCCTTACGTTTTATTAAGTTTTTCCACAAAACACACCTGGAACCCCTTTTGAATAAGCCCCAGACACGCTCGTTTCCATAAACTGGGATAAAATCCACTTTGCTGTTATTCTTTTTTTTTTATTTGCATTATTTAAACTAAATAGGGTGCTTTGGGCAAATTACAGGGGCTTAAATAAAATTTACATTTTTCAATTTTACAACTTTTTTTTATGATCTGATAATAATAAGCCGCGAGATTATATTTGTCCAAGCTCCCTGTTTCACTTAATGCACTTTTATTACGACCCCTGATCCCTTCCAAATCTTCGCATGTAAGTAAGGGCGACATCCCTTGTATGCACATTTTATATATTTTCCCATGTTTGCTTTATCCCACTCGCAAAAAATCTATTTTAGATGCGCGGTGGAAAATTGGCTACGAAATTGAAACAGAATTTGGCAGCTTTAGTACTATCGCAGAAACGGCTTTGGTAAAAAAAGCATTTTTTTGATCAATTTTTATTCGAAACTCAATTGCATTTTTCAGTGCATTAAAATGATGTGAAATCAAACAGAATAAGCGGCTCAGTGCACGTATTATAAAGGGGACGCGCGCGCTTTTAGTGCAGTGGCGATCGAAAATGAGCGGTCAAGTGCATTCACAAGGGAGCCTTCAGAATACCATCAGCAAGATACATCTTACTTTATGGGGGCGTGATTAGATATAGCGTGGCTCGTGGGACACGTTACCTTTTTCTACGTGGTAATGATGTCTTATTAGATCGTTTGTATGGATTATTCGACATAAAGGGCCATGTTCATGTATTACCCAATTTATTTTTATAAAGCGATAACGTCGTTATGCAAAGCTTGCATCCCGGTGATGATCAATCAATTTAATTTGGGCGATTATATTGGGACGAATGGCACGGATAAACGAGAGGAAAAGGTTAAACGAGAAAAATTTCATTTTCAGGATAAAAAATGATCTTTTGTCTTTCCCTGCATCCGTCGTTAAGTGCAGACCGTCGTTCCCGCTAAGAAAACGTCCTACTAATTTCCATTATCATTTATCTCTTCCGAGGCGTACTAAGAATAACCACCAACCACCATCAATAAATATAAAAATGAAGTTTTAGGATTTTCGTCATTTAAATTTCAATTTAGGCGTTGATTTTCCACCAATTTCCACGAAACAAAAATTATTCGATGGAAAATCAAATTCATTACGAAACTGTTTTAAAAAATCCAGGAGGATATACTAAAGATTATTATTAAGTCGTTTTTTACAGAAACTTATTATTTTTTTGTTGAAAATCCTAATTTTGTATCAATCATGTACTGAAAGATATTAAATTTTCTACAAAATGTTTAGAAAATTTTTCATTTTCGCAGTTCAGGTAAAACGTTACAAGAACATAAACTGAAGGTTTTTATTTTGAGTCATTCTTACAAATTTGAAATTTAATATTTAAGCAGTCATAACTTTCCAAATTTTGTACCAATCATCGTAAAACAAACTTTTTCGAAAAGATTATTAAATTTTCTACAAAATGTGCTGAAAATTTTTGATTTTTAAAGTCTAAATAAAACGTTTCTGGAACATACACTGAAAGTTTTCACTTGTCCTTGTTATTCTTTAAAAACTCGGACAAGGATCCATATCGGCAAGATATAATGTAAACAAGAAACAGCGTGGAAAAGAAACAACATGCACAGAAAACAACGTGGACAAAAAACAGCGTGGATAAGGTACAGCGTGGACAAGAAGCAGCTAGAACGAGAAAAAACGTTGACAAGGAATAACGTGTACGAAGAACAACGTGAGCAAGGAACGACGTGGACAAGGAACAACATGAACCAGAAACAGCATAAACAAGGGATATGTGGATAAGGAACAATGTGCACATGAAACAGAGTGGAGGAACAACAAAGTCGATAAGGGACAAGAAGAACAATGAACAACGTAGTCAAGAATCGACGTAAATAAGAAAACATAACTAAGGAACAAGGACGAACAACCCCTTTTATCCCCTTACAATAAATTTTTCAATCCGTAATTTTTCTTATCGAAAATCTTGAATATTACTTTCGCAATTAACCATAAACTACTTTGCCTATTAATATTTGAACATAAACGCGCACGGCTACTATAAGCAGCCAGCCATCTGAAATTTAATAGACAATAAAACATAATTCGCTTGTAAAATGGACGCTGGCGCGTTTATAATTATCCGCGCGTCAGAGGTGGCAGCGTAACGATCAAAGCCTTCTCTAACTACAACTCGAAAAATCCTCGTCTGCAAGAGCAAGTTTGCCGTGATTCATTCCGGGATCCGGGACGATCACCATTGTACTCGCACCGGAAATTGCACCCCGGACTTCCTTCAGCTCCCGAATGTGATTTCTATGTCAGATCGGGAAGTCGCCAATTTGTTAGATAGTAGAAAACGATCAATAACTTATCTGCATATCTTGAGAATAATTATTTTTTTTATTTTTTATTTTTAATTCACTTCTCACGAATGTATAAATTCAAAAAAGTTTTAATGAATAACTGCGAACCCCTCATCATTCAGACATCATTCATTTACTTCATAGTTGGTACTGAAAGTACGTCTTGTAAAGTTACAGACAACAACTATAAAAAAAATTGCGATCACTCAATGGAGTGACACTCTCCATGTCTTACCCCATCATTTCACATAAAATGACCAATTTTAATTATAAAATTTATTCGCGAAAAATATCCTAGCCCCAGAACAGATTACAGACTCCCAGCAGAAAAAAATAAATTACCCACTAACGTGGCGATAATTCATTTCTCGCTATAAATAAAATCACCACATAAAGTAATAGCAACAAATAAAAAAATTTTAGTCGGCGAAATTTTTTCGATTACAGGAAAGTGGAGTGGAGGCCGTACCACATTTTTTACATATTGTTTATTTTTTTACCTCACGCTAGCTTTTAGATTATCTAATAAATATTAACACTTCTTTCTTCTAAAGAATCCAAATAATAAGCGTGTGCTGGAGGTGTTTTCACTAAATTGGGTGTAAATCAACAACAATATGTGACTAGTGATACGTTTCAGCAATTCACATCTCCTATTTTAGTTTACTCTTTAATTATTAACACAAATATTACTTTTAATCCTTTATTTTACCTTTTTTACCCAAAGCAAACAATCTTTTTAATTCTGTGATATACGGAGTGTTTCAGAAAAGCTTGACAACTCTTGGGTGGCGCTCATCAAATAATGTCAAAATTTTTTTGTTTTAAGCAATTATTTTGAAGTTACAGCGTTTTAAAGTGAAATATTTTTTTTCAAAAAAATACAATTTTGCGTTTGAATAAGCAAAACTTTCCTATTTTATTTTCATTTGACACGAAACAAATTTTATCTGAAAGAAAATTAAATTTTGTGTTAATTAATGTTACAAAAACCTGTTCTTAAACAAGTATTTCGAACTTACAGCGTCTCAAAGTGAAATATTTTTTTTACACAAAAATGCAATTTTGTGTTTGAATCAGCATAACCTTCTAATTTCATTTTTAATTGGCATGAAACAAATTTTATCTTAAAGAAAATTAAATTTTGTGGCAATTAATGTCAAGAAAACGTGTTTTTAAGCAAGAATTTTAAAGTTACAGCGTCTCAAAGTAAAATATTGTTTTTACATAAAAATGTAATCTATACGCATAACTCTTTAATTTTCTGTTCAATTGTGTTGATACTAATTTTATCTTAAATAAAATTAAATTTTGTGGCAAATAACGTGTTTTTATGTAAGTATTTCAAAGTTACAGCGTCTCAAAGAGAAATATTGTTTTTACATAAACATGTAATTTTGCGTTTCTATACGCATAACTTTCCAATTTTCTGTCCAATTGTTTTAAAACTAATTTACTCTTGAAGAAAATTAAATTTTGTGGCAAATAATATTAAAATAACGTGTTTTTAAGAAAGTATTTCAAAGTTACACCGTCCTAAAGTAAAATATTGTTTTTACATAAAAATGTAATTTTGCGTTTTTATACGCTTAACTTTCAAATTTTCAGTTCAATTGTGTTAAAACTAATTTTATTTAAAAGAAAATTAAATTTTGTGGCAAATAATGTCAAAATAACGCGTTTTTAAATAACAATTTTAAAGTTACAGCGTCTCAAAGTGAAATATTGTTTTCACATAAAAATGTAATTTTGCGTTTCTATACGCATAACTTTTCAATTTTTTGTCCAATTGTGTTGAAACCAATTTTATCTCAAAGAAAATTAAATTTTGTGTCAATTAATGTTAAAATAACGTGTTTTTAAGGAAGTATTTTAAAGTTACAGCGTCTCAAAGTGAAATATTGTTTTTACGTAAAAATGTAATTTTGCGTTTCTATACGCATAACATTCCAATTTTCTTTCCAATTGCGTTGAAACTAATTTTATCCTAATGAAAATTAAATTGTGTGTCAATTAATGTTAAAAAAACTTGTTTTTAAACAAATATTTCAGAGTTACAGCGTCTTAAAGTGAAACAATGATAAAAAAATTTTTTTCGACCACTTCTTTTATTTATTTTTCTGCAACTTCTCTACCGCTTTCTTTACATGTTCTAGTCTAGTAATAGGTCAGAACGTCGATGAAATGACCCGGATTCGAACCCCGGCAAAGCGAATAAATTTTTCAAATAAAATTTAACTTGAAAATAAAGTAAACGTTTTATTTTCCAGCGTTATTGGTAAAATATTTATTTTATGACATTTTTTCCACATGTTGGTTATTGTTTAAGAGTTTTTCTTTGTGTGAAAAGTTGTTTGTTAAGTTTTCTTTCAAGGAATCAAGCCATATATGTATACAGTTTGATATGAATAGATGTGGATGTATAAAAGTTATGTGCAGAAAAGAAGAAAAAAAAAACTTCGCTTGTGCTCGTTTATTTCCCAAGTTGTAAACAGTTCGTGGGCGTTTGAATTTTTCATCCGAACGTGTGACTTTTACCTCCCTAACGCACAACAACTATATTTGTCCTTTGCTCCGTTTTGTGCGGTCTAAGTAAGACGCATGGGAGTAGAAGCGCAGCGGAAAACAAGAATTTATACAAGGGGGACTCGCGCGTTTATTGCAGTGCAGCCGTAACGAGCGGTTACCGCAGCCGCAAATTGAAAATAATGTCGTTTTTGTGGTTTGCTTGCTTGCTTGGGGAAAAGCGCGTATTAAAAAAGTTCAAAGCTCGCGCGGATGAAATGTCGACTTGCTTATTGTTTCTGACGTCCGCCAGTTACCGTTTATTTATTTAGATATAATGCATTTTCTAGTTTTTCTTTTTCGCTTTTACACATCTCTCTTCCTCTTTTAGTCATTCTTGTTTAATTTTCACCTTGCTCTTTTAGTTATCACATAGTTTCAGAAGCTGTGGTTTGCGTATCTATAACCGTTACGTAGATATCAAGCTATCGGTACGTGATCCATAAATATTGAGCTACCGGTACGTGATACGTAAATATGTAGTAAATGGTAGGTCGGTACGTGATCCGTGAATATTGAAGTACAGGTATTTTAGTGCTAGATACGTTAATACCGATTAATATCGAGCTGGTGGTAAATATATTAAGCCACCGGTACGTCGGTACGTGAAACGCCAATAATAAGTGAATATTGAGGTACCGGTACGTTTATACGTTATTTGTAAATATTAAGCTACAAATACGATCTACTCTTGCGTTGTACATGATACATAAACATAAATATTGAGCTACCGGTACGTGATACATAAATATTGAGGTGCCGCTACTTTGATACGTTATGTGTAAATTTCGAGTTACAAATACGATCTACTGATGCGTTGTACGTGATACATAAATCGGTTCGTGATACATAAATATTGAGCTACCAGTACGTGATACATAAATATTGAGCTACCGGTACGTGATACATAAATATTGAGGTACCGGTACGTTGATGCGTTATATGTAAATATCGAGCTACAAATACGATCTACTGATGCGTTGTACGTGTTACATAAACCGGTTCGTGATACATAAATATTGAGCTACCGGTACGTGATACATAAATATTGAGCCACCGGTACGTGATACGTAAAAAATGGATGTACTGGTACTTTACTACGTGATAAGCAGATAATGAGCTACCTATCCGTAAATATCGAACTACCGGTACGTCAGTGCGTAATTTGTAAATGTTAAATTACCGGTATGTCGGTACATGATACTTTAATATTGAGTTACCGGTACGTCGGTGTGTGATATGTAAATATCGAGTTACCGATAGGCTATGGGCCAATAACACATTTTTGGTTTTAACTTTTCTTTAGTCTAGGGTTGCCTAAATATAAGGTTGCCAACTTTTTTTTCAATTTTTTTTTTTTACTTTTTTTAAACAACGCTACTGTTGTGGTTTAGAAAATTGGTTACAGTGAATTAGTTTATTTAAATATATATTTACCGACGAAGATAATTTTTGTGTAAATGGGTGAAAAAAATAATTAAAGACACGCGATGAGTCGATCGAATTTTCTTACACAGAAAAAAAAAACGAGCGCGCAATGAATCATATAATAATCAATATCTGGCGAGCATTCAAACATAAAACATGCATTAAGGTAAAGCTCCATGAACCATGCAAATGCATGAAATATAAATGCATTCGACGCATTAATATTGTACCTGTACCATAAGGGCAGAGGTAAAACGTTTAATTCAGCACGATGGTAAGGTATGCAACGTGATACACGGTATATAACAACGGTCGCGATCTGATTAAAACGAAACCGACCCCTTCAGTTGGGGTCACGAGAACGGGATTCCATAACCTGTTGGTTCCCATCGAATATAGGTATACACACACCGTACATTTACCAAATTTATTAGCAGCCAGCGCAGATATGGATCTTTACAGATAACCCATTATCAACTTGATTTACTAACGCATCCTTCATTTGTGAAGGCTCAAAATAGAGCAATTATTGTGCTTGGGCAATGGAAAATTGATTATCCGCACGCGCGAATTTACAATAAAAAAAAATTAATGGGTCACTACGAAACTTTCATGTACGAAATCACATTTTATCGAAGAAAAGTATTATCACAGTTAAAACGAATCAAAGCACACTATTGAAAAGAGACAAAATGCTATTAAACCGGGGCTCGAACCCAAGACCGTGACATTACTATCTTACCTATATCAGCAAATATGCTAAATAAATTTATTATATATGTAAAAATCATCAAATTTCTGCTCAGTTTTTATTTCCATGTACTGGAAGTCGAGTGGAGGGCGCTTCAAAGTTTTATTTTTGTATAAAAAAATTATTATTTTTTGAATTTAATTTAATGCTTTACGCCATTATCAAAAATCAATATTTTTACAATTGTAATAAAAAAAATTATTAAAGTAGCCCCTTGTAGGAATTGAACCCTAGACGCCTAGATCGTGTTATTGTTAACTAAATGATTTCAATTTTTTTTATTATGTTTAGGATTTAAGTAATTAAGATCTATACATCCATCAACTATCCAAACATTTCCCCAAAATACCTATTTACTCTAATAGCAATCCAATGAAGATATAGCAAGCAAGCAAGTAAGCGACCCCTTTCCAAGATTCCCCTATCATTTGGGTAGTAAACCGATCTGCTACGGGATGCCATCAATCGCCCCTAACCCGTTCATTGACAGCTCGAGTTCTCCGGTCATTAACGGTTGGTATACACGTGATGGAAAATAAAATAAAAACGAGCAACGCAATAATTAAGTAAAAATTGCGTGCGTTAGTTGCGTTTTATTGAATTTGTAATTAATTTTGGTTGTGGTTGTGCGGTGCACGGTAATTAAAACCACATAAAAAACCATGCAGGAAGATATATATTTTAATTACCACTCCTACACCGTTTAAATCTAAATTTATGACTGTATTTGATCAGACTGACATGAATTGATATAAATTGGAAATGGTGAGATGGCCGTCATGCATTAAACCAGTGATGAGCAACCTTTTTTTTTCCCGTCACGCGTTGAAAATTAATAACTCACTGCGGGCCGCATATATCCCTAATATAAAGTTGGAAATTTTACGTGAAAATCAAAATTATTGAGTGAGAAACTGAAAAGTTTAATTTTATGTGTTCGTCACGAGCCACAAGAAAAGAAGACAATCAATACCTTTTGCAAACCACACAAAAAGATGGCGGGTTGCTCATCACCCATAACTGCATAAAAAAATGATTTTGTGCATTACTTAATTGCGTTTCGCAACATTTCTCGTTAAGCCATTAAAATACGTCGCGCAAAATGTGAATTACCTTTCGAGCCGCACACTATCTTCCCTGATGACGAATATATTACGGTATTTTCAGTTCTATTTAAAAATTATTATTTTTTTTCATTTGGATTACATCTCGCAAAATAAGAATTACCTTTTGTACCGCACACGATCTCCTGTGATAACGATTATATAACATTATTATTCGTTCTATTTAAAAATTTTCATTTTTAAACTATTTTTTTTTTCAACTGGATTACTTCTCTTAAAATATGAATTACTTTTTGCATTGCACACCATCTTCTTTGATAACGAATATATTACGTTGTTGTTTAATCCATTTAAAAATTTCCATGTTGAAACCATTTTTTTTTAATTGGATTACTTCTCTAAAAATATGAATTACTTTTTGCACTGCACACCATCTTCTGTGATAACGAATATACTCGTACTTTAATTAATAAAATGTATTAAAAAACCTAGTAGATTTCGATAATATTCCAATAGTGCGCGCTCACGCCATTAATTTACGTCTTAATAGTGATTAAAGCCAAAAACGAATTAATCATTATGACACGTTAATTACGTGGCTATTTATTGGTATCTCTCTCTCTCTATGGGCAGCAGAACTGTTCATTTACACTTCATTATCTGATTGGTTTCGTTTTGTCTTTACCCTCACGCGCTCACAAAAGCGCGCACTTTCTTTTGCGTGGATGGCGAATCCAGATTAGATCTCCTCTTCTTCTAACGCTGCTCTCCACACCGTACACCCACCTAATCTATTTTACATACTTTGCGCCATCAGACAATGATAAATGAATTGCTTACTAGCGAGCTTTTAACTGCACATCCATTACTACTCTTAACTAATTCATTTTCTTTCAACCATTCGCTATACTTTAAATTATATAATTGCCTTATCTACAAGCAACAATACGACTGAATTATCTACGACGATTAACTCGACTAAGAATTTATTATTCTATACAACGTTAAATTAAACCAACTTTAACAGGAGACGCGAACAAAGATCCCAACTTAATTAATCAACTTATTTCATTTTTTTTTAATTAATTAATTAATATTTAAGCGCGCGCGCTTGTTTTTTTGAAGGATGTTAAAAAAAATTTCAACTTGAAATGTGTTTAATGAAAACAAATGGTAAAAAATTACGTTGAAAAATTGTAAAATTTCATGCAAAATGCATTTGTTTAAAGTACAGTCGAACTTCTATAAGTCAAATTTTTCTATCTTGATTTTTTTCAAAATTTTGCACCAAGGGCGTGTGTTGTAGTTGTAGTTGTTTCTGTGGCTCGAAATTTCTATATCTCGAATTTTTTTTTGTGAACTATAATGATTCGATTTAGGGAAGTTTGACTGTACTTTTTTTTTTTTTTCCCAATTAGGACTAGTAAACTAATAATAGGGCGCGAAAAGGGAGTTTTCAATATGATCAAAGAATAATAATAATAAATTTAATAATAATCAGTTAGTCAATAACTTTACTTTACTTTAGTTTAGGGAGTTGAAGGGTAATTTAGCACTACAATTTCTAAATTTTTCATTTGCGTAATTTTACCTAAAATTTTTTTTTGTTATTGACACATTTCTTGTTGCTTTGTATAAAGCATATCCAGCAAGAAGGGACAAGAAATCTTGTCCCTGACAGGTAGGATACAAGAAACCCTTACTCACAACCCTGTCTCGCGCACCCTTACAACCGAAATTCATCTTAAATCTACATCAATTTCAATGAAAAGGTTTTCAAACACAAAAAATAAATTTACATTGAAACAAAAGATGTAAAACATGGGATATTTTTTATAACTTAATAAAATTTGCATAGAAGATGTGTGTCTGTCCACACATATAATATTTAGAGTCGGTGAAACGCTAATTAAACAAGATTTATTTATTTATCTACGATATTTTCAAAGATGCCTAGATAAATTATCAATTAAATAATTTTATTTTCACTAAATTATTTCTTGTTATACACACCCATTATGATTTTCTGGAACGCAAATTATTTTTTGCATTTACGCCAGAGGCATATAAAATAAATTTTATATGCCTCTGACGTCATATTTTATGGTCGTATTTGAAATGTGTTTTTTCGTAGAAAGTAGAGACATCTATTGACTTTTGTCACAACTAATGCGTTTTTTCGTAAAACCTAAAGATATCTATTGACGTCAGAGGAATATAAAATATATTTTATATGCCTCTGACGTCATAATTTATGGGCGTGTTTGAAATGTGTTTTTTCCTAGAAAGTAGAGACATTTATCGACTTTTGTCACAACTAATAAAGAGTAAAGACATCAATTTACATTTGTCACTTTGTCAATATTATTGATTTTTACTGCCACAACAAAGCATACGGTTCGTGTACCTAACTTCACATTTTTCATCTAGTTTTTTAAACTAGATCAAATACTATTATTTTATCTTGTCGACTTTGAACATTGTTTTGTATGTTTGGTTAGGTTAGGTTAGGTTGGAATCAAGGTTACATCAATTGTCAATGAAATGTGCTTTTTTTTGTTCTGAATGAAATGAAATGCATTTTATCTTTACTGCAAGCAAATTTGGATTGCAAGCAATTTTAAGCTGCAAGCCTGAAGAATTCGGAATGTTACATTAAATATGATAATACGTACTGAACAGGTTGTTGAATTAATGTTTTAGACCACGTATACATTTACTAAAAGCTGATTTTTTAATATGATTTAATTCGTTTTTATTGATGCATTCTTCTAATAAACGCTGCATCAAATAAATTCCAATAGAAAATTGTCGCGTGTCGATGGAATATGAAAAAAGTAAAAATGTTAAATGGAAAAGCATGATTTTGGTGAAAATTGTGATAATTTTGGTCAAACTTAACCGAATTTAATCGAAATTTTGATAATTTTTATTAAAGTTGTAATTAATAATTTAAAAATGTTTAAAATTATTTGAAACTTACATGGAATTCTAAAATTTTTACAAGGTTCTTACAAAAAA
>JARJDX010055855.1:0-11943 GCA_030264735.1 Gymnusa sp. GC000175 | reverse complement strand
CGCTCATCCATCCATAAAATTTCTAGGAAAGGGTCTAAAATTTTGTAATGGTCACATCTGTTGACAAATATACCGCTGTAAAAGTTATTTAAAAATAAAATTCAAATAATGGCAGTCTAGACTCGTGTCTCAACAAGTTTTTCCCGGGTATCGAGACCGCTAAAGTCCCGGGAGTTCCCGGGAAATAAGTCCCGGGAATACTCGAATCAGAAACCCTAGTCCTAGTCAGTTTTAATTCTGCACTGGATTTTTTCTAATTCCCATTTGGATTTTTTATAACGGAAATGTCGAGTGAAGGAGACTTAACTTTTAAATAATTCTGAGTGTAACTGTTAAAAAATTTTGAATTAGATCTTCGAAATAACAGTTTGTCATCAATATATAATTAAACTTAAATGTCATTTTTGACTTTCTACAGTAAGATGCTACTCCACTCAGTAAAATTTATAATTTACAGTGCAGAATTTCCTTTGTAAGGATAAAATAATAACAATTGGTACTAACTAATAAAAATAACTAATACCTATTAATTTAAATTATAAATGATTTTAATTTTAATCCCTCATTGTACGCTTCCTCATCCTCATTTACGTTGTACTTGTTTTTTTTTGTATGTTTTGGATTAAAATGAAATCACTTTTACATTTTTTGCCTTTCCTCTTGTTCCTGCAGGGTAGGTTCAAATGTTTTTCCGCACCCCCTTGTGCCGCTATCTTTAGTTGAGTGGTTTAGTGGCAGGGTGGAGAGACTCACACCTGCTCGCATTTCTAACTTCACAGTTCTATGCATTCAGACTGCACTTCACTCGCACATTCAGTCTAATCCGATGCTAAGCTTTTTTTTATAAGATTTATTGTTTTTCGTTTGCAGAGATATTACTCACCCGCTTAATATATACATGTCAAAAAAAATCCATCATCACTTATACTAAAAAGTTTTATTTGAATAAAAAAATCTCTTTGGAAATTAATCATTTCCCTCAGCCTGTTGCAGCTATATTTTCATGACAATTTAATAAAAATATATTTTAATGATTAAGAAATTCATTAATAATAAATATTGTAACTATTTTTAGAAAATATAAAAGTATTGTGGTTACTAGAAATGTTTTATTGCAAATTGTAAATGAATAAAATTGAATGGGTAAATTTGTTTGAAAAATGTTACGTGTACAAGGAAATAGAAGAAATGAAAAATATGACTTTTATTGTAGCTTTATATCTAGACATTATTTTGGAATAGCTTCGCACACTCTGAAATAGAAAGCATTCGTGTCAAACATTTACAAATATATAATATTGAGAATGTCAGCAGCGTTTTGGGCAAATCAATACAATGAATCGCCTTCAGGAGTTCATCGTAAATAAAAAGTGACGTTTTCCTTTGTCCTTGCATATATTTAACCAGTGTATGAAAATCCATGTTGGAGGACGTCTAATAAAATATTTTGTATATGTGTCAGAAACAAGAAAAGAACGACATGATCAGAATATGAAGTGCGTAACAATCTTAAGTGGCATCTATTGGGGCGTCATACCGACTTCAACCATTCTACCTGCTTGGATCAAAGCAGTTACTTCTCTTTTTTTTATAATAATACATCACAATGCTATATGTATGAAAAACACGTTCATATTTTAGCACATGCTTTTGCGACAGTCGATATTTTTGAGTAATAAATCATAATAAAAAATTTAATTACACATTATCTTGTTCGTTGATAAGCAACATTTTATTAAATTTATATCTATCAAGTAGCAGAGAGATTCTGTTATTTTAATCAGCTGACATTTAATAAAATATTAAAAATGATGGATGTCACTATCGAGGTTATTGCCAATATACATTTCAATGAAATGAAGTTAAAAAGACGTGCTGCCAACCTAATTAGCTTATAATTAATGAAAAATTGTTATGTTTCCATTAAAAAGTATGTTTCAAATTAGTAGATAAAATTCGTGTGGTAACCGCACCTCCATTTTTTGGTGGGTGTAGTTTGAGTTAAGTTTTATAACATGAAAGTGGCATATATTTTAAACATTCTGTAAAGTTTGCAGATGAAATTAATAGATTACAGTAACTCGATTTTTACAAAGCCTATCATCTAAAATAAGACACAATGGTATCTGCAATGAACTAAGGGAGCAGACATTAGTTTTATCTGAGCTGAATCGATAAAGTAGGAAGAACGAAGCATCTGTGGAATCGGACGGATGTTTACAGACTTATTGTTCCCATCACAATAACACATTCGAAACATTCGCTGTATATAAAAATAATCAAACCCACAAAATAGGTATTTACAAAAAAAATAAATATCTAGAAATAAATATGGTAGAAATTTTTTATGTTGAATTACAACATGCATTGAGAGAAAAACATTTTGAATATATTTTTCGCGACACGATTTGCGATTTGTTATCCTTGCAGGAATTGGATTAAGGATGCACCCTTAAAATATTCCAGATGTATGATTCTTTTAAAGTTGTTACAGTCTGCTAAATAAAATAAAAAATCGATTACTTTTTATTACCCATTTCATTGATTAAAAATCTCCAATTTTAGTGCTACTTTTATTTATTGGAAGCTGATTTAAATTTTTAATCACGATTTTTTTTATAACGTGCTTTAAATAAATTTTATTAATATTTTATTCAATTTATTGTTTATTTATGGTGATTTATAAAAATAGAAATATTCTAACTGCCAGATAATTTAAAATTCACACTACATAATTGCCTTTTGTTCCAAATTTTGATTAATTAACGTAAAATTGTGTGTTATTTCACATTTTCCTAAAGGTCTGTTATTTTATTTCATATTAAAGGTACAAAGCTCGCAATAAATATTGCCATAACATTAAATAAATATTGTTTTATGAAATAATTCCAATTATAATTTCACAATATCATACATCAAAATTTTAATGAATTTTGTATACATTGACGATAAATATTTAATGATTTATCACACAAAAAATTTTTGTCTTTTTTTTTTTTTTATGTGAATTAAATGGCAATCAAAAGGTTTACTAAACAAATACCCACTAAACAAGAAATATTATTATTTATTGTAACCAATACTTACAAAGCTAATAGAATTTTTGTGCTGGTAGAAGCAAAAACGATCTTAAGATGAAATATTTCTGGATGATAAGAGCCACAGGCACAACTCGTACGTTTCTATAAGAGTTGTGCTTATAACTAATTTTCTGAAGGACGTGGAGGAGCTTGAAAAACCTTTTTAACTCGCCATGGTAAGATCCTTTACCTGAGGAAAGCCTCACGTTAATTTAAGCAATTTCGGGTGCAAGTAATCAGTCATCTGTTAGATCGGGAGGCATACATTTTTTGCAAGGGACCATGTTTAATCGCCTTGGTAGTTAAGGGATACCCGACGCTGGCAGGTACTTAAATTACAGAATCGGAGTATTTCCTTTAATTTTAAAGTCTTACTAGTCTTTTGTAGAAAATTTCCAAATGCGACACCCTATTCTCTGAAAGAACCGTTTGTGTACAAGGGACATTCAGAGCTTCTTTGGAGTATTTTAGCCTTACTAATTTTTCCACAAGTATTTCCCCAGTTGGTTTTGGATCCTCATTTGTCATGTTAAGCGGTTTAATGCTTCACATTCGAAAATGATATGAGAGGCAGTTTCTCTTCATTGCAAAATTTGCACATGAAATCGTTTGTATTTGTGATAATTTCTATTTTGTGCGGATGACGTTTCAGTGTGCTGTATCTGGTTATTAATCCATTACTGTTTCTACTCAGTTTTAGTAGATCATTTCTAAGTGTATGCTATCCTTTATGCTGCTCACCATTATCTGGCTATGTCTTAGACCACTGCTTTGATCTCAAAAACTCTGGTAGTTTATTTTAAACCACTCATTTATTTAAATAACTCATTTATTCTAGTTGCAGTAATCCCTATTATTCATTTGGTGCCAGGTATTGTATTTACGGCCCTTGTCTTGCAAGTCTGTCAACTATCTCATTGCCGATGATGCTCTTATGGCCTGACATCTAAACCAGAATTACTTTGCTAGTATTTGTATAGGTCTGGCTAAGTAGTTCTCATATACTTTTTTATTTATTGAATGGAGTTTTACTAATAGTGTTGTATCGTGATTTGTAACTCCCAAATATGACAGATTTTCTCTGCGTCTGGTTGTTTACCACAACCTCAACTTCTGTGATTGCTTCACTCTTTGATCTCTCTGTGTATCAAATGTTTCTCAGTGATGATAAGTTTTTGTTTCTTTTCTATTTGTCCGAGTCTTCCTGAGTTGCAAATGGCTTAGCGAACATTAGTTTTGTTAGTATGTCTTGGTTTAGGATAGGATCTTTTATCTTGTTTATTATACCTATATTTCCTCCACTTGTCTTTGGTTTCTAGTTGTTATCCAGTTTTGGTGTTAGTGTATAAATAAGTGGAGTTAGTCCGAGTAATGCCTTCATGGCTTTTGTCAGATTGCTTTTGATTGCTCCCACTATGCATAGACAAGCAGGCCCCTGTACACTGTCCAGTTTCTTACCAGCCATGTTAACTGGTTTTTGCTCAGCAATTTTACGTCATTTAGGGCCATACAGCAACTTTGTATATACCATGTGTTGTTTCAGCTCCCATTATTTTAGTGCTTTTATGTTTACAATTTTACACGACACACCTCGGGTAAAACCTGTATGTATACTGGCGTTGTGGCGACTAGCCCTAGAGCCCAGTCTGGTAAATCTGATATCGACTATATTTTTTATAATACCTACTTGCACCTACGCACAGTGGAGATAAAAATTGCATATTTCTAGCAGACAACTCAGTGAAGAGACATTACATCTGCCATTTGCGGGTTTACTCCTATTCCCCCTTACAGACCGGATTTAATATCACGGCAAATGTGGATATCACGTATGCCCCCTTTATTTTCCATATTAACAGAACAGTGCTTTCCGGTATGGACGTGTCCTTCAAGGGCTAGGAATTATTACAACTTTTGTTTTACATTTCCAGCAACAATGAGTTTGCTTTCTTAGCTTTATCGGTGATCTTTACATATATCGCATTAAGACAAAGTCAGGTTGTTGACTTTTCTACCCTTTAGTCCTTTTGGTTTACTACTATCCCTACCTTGCTGGCCGCTTCCTCTAGCTCTCTATTACATTGCTTTGCTCCTTGTTTGGGTCGTCCGCGTAGCCCACAATTTGTACCCATTTGTTAATAAGTGTACCATTTCGGCCCACTGTCGTTTGTCGAATTACGTGTTTTACTGCCAGTATTGGGGCCAGGCCGTTTTCCGGTTTGAGGCCATCAATAACTTTAAAAGACTCGGTTAAAGAGATGATATCCAATTTTGATTTAGAGAAGGCCTTAAAACCACTCTTCGAAATTAATATTAAAGATTAAAACAGTTGGCCATGATAAAGTACAACTATTGCTTAGTAAGAACATAGACCGAAAGGATGCAATAATAATTACCAACTTTTACATAAGAAATAGAAAAAAAACGTAAAAGTCGAAAGGGGTTTAGAGGAGAAAGTAGAATTATGTCTTGGCGTTGGTTGTATTCTATCTCATCTACTATTTGATATCTATAGAAAATCCATCTCTGAGAAGGCCATAGCAGAAAAGACAATAGGTTTAAATATAATTAAAGACTATATAAATAACATCTCATACGCACATGACTCGGTGCTTTTAGAAAAGGGCAAAACGTAACTATAGTACATAGTAGTATTGGAACTGGAAATCCCAAGGTTTCCTAGCAGGATCTACATCTTTACTTTATCTAGTCTGGAAATGGATCCCTTCTTTCTGGTCCTTCTTGACCAACACTTGCTTTTTTTGACTCCGATCTGGGGGGTTCCAAATTCTCACAATTTGTTTAACGGTCCGATGAGGGCAAACAAAAACGAAAAAGGCACAATATACCGCCTTATGATTGTTGGCTCAAAAAAGACTAGAAGAAGATGCGGCCTAGGAGAAGAACCCCCTAATAATCAATTACCCACTCCTCGTAAATATAAGTTTCAGTCATGCTTCTTGTGATGTGGAAAATGAAAGCCACCAATTAGAGGCTTTATCCTTCTAGTGTCTAGAGCCACCCTCTGAAAAAGGGGGTCGTGTAGCATATACTTTTAAGGCTCTTTATACCCTCTGTAGCTCTCTACAAATCTCATAGAAAAATCAATAAAAATTAATAGAAAATAGCTGTGATAACATATTGTCAAATATTACTTGCGACACCCTGTACATACTGTAACGATTACTAATTTTTAAAATGACTTAAAAAAGTTAGGTATGTTTGTTTTTGTTTAATTGAAAATAATGAATAATTCAGTGTGAAATTTGGGTGGACACTCATTAACTAGATGGTCACTGCAAACAACGAACGTTATTTATTTTGATTGTAGGTAAATATAGCGGGATACAATCCTTCATTTAGCAGGATAAATAATTATCATTAGTTTATGTAATGATAGACAGTGAATACTTGTATTTGAGTTTAGAAATGGACTTGTCTTGTGTCTGAGTATTTGCATACGTCTATTAGCTAGTTTAGTTGATATTAGAAGATACTTAGAATGTATACTGTTAGAGGTATATATTACCGTATAATAACCAGCCGTGGTCGACTTTACCTTTAGTTTCCTGCTTGTTTCAGTAGCACCCAAATTTCTGAAGACTGACTCAATGAGAGCACAGAGCAACAACCGGAGCGTAGGTATACAATTTCATTAGCCGAGACGAACATAGCTAATTTATATAGTTATGTTGCTAGCTAGTTCTTTTTCTTTTCGGCACAGTAACCCCTATTCATTATCTCTCCTAACACTAATTTAGATACTGCATTGAAAATTATGTTTTAAAATACCACTTGAATTTTTTACAAAATTATTTTTATAATTAAAACTAAATCCGTTTTGTTTGAATTAAATTTCTTTGAGGTGAAATGTCCACCAATATTAATTTTATTTTAGAATGATAAGTGGGTAATATTTATTATTACATAGTTTGCATGGCTGAAGTACCTTTTTAAGTCGAGTTAATATCTTATAGTTTGGTAATTAACTAAATTATATTTATGTATAAGTCATGCAGACAAATAATATTCTTGTAAACCAAAATTTTTACAACATAAGCTTATGTAGTTATTCCATTGTATCAAACACTCTAATCACGAAACGATTATGTACTTTTAGGAATGTAAACGCATTTCAATTAATTAGAAATTGCTGTGACTGTGAAATAGCAAATTTATTAATGCAATCCATCATTTGCGACAGGTATATGTTAAATCGATACAAAATCAGTTTAGTAGCTGTTGAATTTTCTGTGTATAAAATGAATGGAGTCGTTCTTTTGTGAAATAAATGCTGAAAGTTGAGTTGTTGCTCTATTCTTTTGGTTATACTGATGTACATTACAATGACATGTCTTAAGTAGTGCAGCGGAGTTTGAAATATTGCTGACTGGACAGAAAAAAAACCTATTTGTTGTCTAGTTATTCTGCGAAAAAGCGCTATTTGTGTTAATAGACTTCCTGTACGTAAACGCTGCTCAAAAGAATTTTGCATGCTACAAAAACAAGACAATTTTATATGCATAATTTATATTGTGCCAGATTATTACTTTTTTGTTTGCGTTTTTAAATACAAAGTAAACTGGAAACATTATAAAACCTTACAAAATTTTAATCTGAAAAATGTTTAAAACGAAAACAAACGCTACATTCAAGATATACTAAATTAAAGGTAATTAAATTTGAAAAATGTAATAAATATAAATGACAAACTATTTAATGGCTAATTTTGCTTCAAGTTAGAAAAAACATCATTTTATTGTATGAAAAACTTCGATACATATTTACTAAATCTTTTGGGACACCGCAGCTCATAAGTTGATAAGCGGTCGAACCAGGGACATAGGTTCTTAAGTCAGGAGTTGTATAGGTAGATCCTTTCGTTAATGGATGTGTTAAATTAGAGCAGCTAAATGCCTAAAAAATTACTAAATACTCATAACTTTAGCTTCCTCATATGGCCAAATATCCTAACGGAATTAAAGAGAAGAAACATCACCAACAGGTAAATTATAAGATTACAGGAATACCTCGCATGCAGATATGCTATACTTCATTAGAAAACTACACAAGCTGAGATGGTTTGTACCGCAGTTCTTATCCCAATACAGTAGAACGTATTCTAAGACCTCTTGAATGTCAGGACTCTGACTGGGATAAGGCTGACAGCAACGACCGTGTAGTGGTAAATAGGAATAAAGCAAAGAAGAACTATAAAAAAACAGCATTATCTATAATAAAAAATTGCTAAATTTAAACTTAATTAAAATATTTATGTTATCACAATAGCAGTAAGAAGATAAGAGCCGCAACTTAAGATACTTGTAAACGAGAGCTATATAATGCAGTCCATCAAGTCAATTAAATTAATTAGTATTCGTATCAAAAAAGATATCAAAAGGGAAAAACACATAAAGCGATATCAACAGAAGCAAAGAAATATTGGAGGTCTCTTCATAAATAATGAATAAGACTTAAAAACTCTCACACCAAATCTCCTAAGAACAATCCAATTTTTGTAAAGGCAGTAGAAAACAGATTATCAAACAATTCTGAGAGTTTTACATGCTTGTGTACATAGAGTCTATCGACTCTTTCAAAGACTTTGATTCTAAAGATTGGAATAAACTATGGAAAATACTAGAAGGAATGGAATACGCACAAAATATCTGATTGCAAAGCTTTACAACAACAATCTATGACAACCATATGAGTTGATAACCATTAATTAGATAGATATCAAATTAAATCCTGCAGACGGTAAGGATGCATTCTATCTCCACATATATTTATTACTTATACCGAACATGTTATGCGAAAGACTCTGAAGAATTGAGTAGAAGGTGAGAGTATTGGTGGTAAGATTGGTGGCAAATTGTAAACCTTCGTTCTACAGGCGATACCGCTCTACTAGCATAATTAGCAGAACCAACTTAATTACTAAGAAAACTTAAAATAGAAAGTAATAGAGTAGGCGTATCAATAAAAAAAATATCAAGATGATTATGATTATCGATCGAAATATTTCTGACAATCACCTAAAGTAAGACCAGTAACAACACTTATATTCTCCATATTTCTATTCTATGCTTCAAATTCATTCCTGACTTATTCTTTACTTTAGTGGTTGGGTATAGAATAAATGAAAAGTCTTAGTTTTTCTTGTTTCTCTTATATTTTGAGACCAGTTTCGTATATGTGGATGTATCCTTTATCAAACTATAACTAAAGTAAAGTTAGCTTCTGTGTCCAGCAGGCAAATTGGTCGGTACCTAATAGCGGTTTAAAGGGCGACGTTTGGGACATGATGTTTAACACCAGGGGACCTTGTAGTATAACTCCTGTGAATTGTAGGTTTGAGTCAGCAAGCAAATTTGTCGGTTTGACAATGGGTCCGGTGTTTTTTTTTCTTATGGAAGGAAGACCAATTTATGAGGCAGGTTTTGTACGTTTTAAAGAAAGCGGCTTAAAGGGCGACATTAGAAACGCCAAGTAGGCCTGGACCTCCATGTCCCCGATCCTGCTGCAACATAATTTTCGCTTCTGCTGCTCGTCGATGCGATGGTTGGGCAGCATGTACACTGTGTAGGTTGGTGTGGGAAAAAGCTAGCCATTATCCTTTCTAGCAATATTGGGGAGAATGGTGAGACTATTGTGCGGCTTTTCAGTCTGAACATTACTGTCTTTTATCGCCCACTCCATGGGTCACCATTATAATAATTAACATCAACGATGCCGCATTACTGATTTAATGTACGATCCTTGCTTTCCTTGCTGGCTCCTTTGAGGGTACTGCATGCCCCAGCAGTCATCGGAGTTCGGCGATCTCTTCATATAATAAGTGGAGCGGCGCATTGCTGTGTTCATAGGAGCTTTCTGCATAGCAGCGTCACAGGCATTAAAAACCAATGACATCAGTTGCTCCGTCATACCCTCAGATAATTCTGACAATTCGATGTCCCCCTCTATCATGACGATGAAGATCAAAAATGGTCAATTGATCTGAGGTTCCATTTAGCTGGAATAGGTTCCATACTTCACCATCGTGCGCTAGGAGCAGAAAGTTCAAAAACGATGACCTGGTGATCAGTGCGAGTGTAATGATGTCCCATACAATGATAAAAGGTTGCTGCCAGTTCGTTTAGTTTAGTTCGAATTTCTCGTGAAAAGCACTTGGAGGAGCGGATACTTTTGGTATTTCCTGGATGAATTTCTTCCCGCATATCCAGATGATATGTGTGTGGGTGTGTGTTCTCTGTGTGTTCTCCTAACAGCTCAAATGTCTTAACTAATCGACCAGAAAATTTATATTTAGGCTGATCAACCAAAAGTGGTAGAGCATTAATTAAGTTTTTCGGTTTTTTGGAAATATTTCAAAAACTATAATTTTTATGAAAAAAAAAACAGTACAAAGGGTTTTGATTAAAATTTTTAACAAATTTTGTTCTTATTATTTTTTTTAAATTAAACATTTTAACAACTTGTTTTTCGTTGCTAAGCGACAGTGTTAGTAAAATTATTTCCATTAAGATTTAGAGACATAAAAATACGGTACACTAACTATATAATAAACAATTTATTTACAAATTTTAAAGCGATCTGACTTGAATAAAAACGTAAATAAATTTTCCTTTTTACTTTGCTACTTCACCTCTCACCTGCCCACTTTTACCCTCGTAAGCCATTATGAAAAAATCAATGTATTAAAAATTTTAATCTTTAGCCTTTATTAAACACTAATGAAGCAGTGCCTAGTTGTCAGAAATTATCAAACCATTATGTTAAACACAGATATAGGTTTGACAAATTTATATAATTTTTAAAAGCAGGCAAAAGAGACTGAAAATTAAACGGAGCTATGCAAAATTTACAAGTAATAATATAAAAGTTGTAAATTATTTTTGATACAATTATATTTCTATCAATTTGGATATTATTTAAAGATTTGATATTTTTAAAACTTAAGTATAAATTTTAAATAAGAGGCGATATTTATTTAAAAAAAATTCAGAGCTAATAATCTGTGGTAGCTTAAGGTAAAAATTGGGTAAAAAATAAAAGAACATTGGGTTGAAAGGCTAATGCAGATGGCTGAAAAAAAGCACCAGGAAGTAAAAATATGTACAATTTTATGAATTACAATTAAAATATTATTCTCTTAAATAAAGTAAGTAAAAAAATGTTGGAAACGTTAACAATATTTCTTAAAAACCACTTACATAACTTTGTAATTAATGATTTATTTGACCCAATGTTAACTGTATTAATATGACTTCAAACTTCGAGCAAAGTAAGTTGCAATTTTACTTTTAACACACACACATACACGATACACGTGAAGTAGATAGATTTAAGTTCTGTATTTTTGTTCTTTTTTGGCAAACTTGGAAGGTTTAAAACTAGAGCAGCAGATGGTAGTTTTAAATTCGAAGTCGTCAATTTTATGATTTCATTATTTTGTACCAAATGCCATAAAAATCTACACTAAGAAAACGTGCTCATGGCTTTTCGTTATGATTTTGGTCTCATAGATACAAAGTTTTTTTTTTACACCATTATACTGGTATGGCTACTACAATCTTAATATTACATTAATTTATTATTAGTGTTGACATGTGCTTATTAGTAAGCTTGACTTGTGCGGATAAGCTAAACCAGTGTTTAGTTTCCAGTAGTACTTAAATCGTTTAACTACATAGTTCTTGTGGTTTTAGGCGCTTCAGTCGTCTTCTCTCATTCGTCGTACCCAATAATCGAATGGCTTCCACGTTGATATGGTTGAGAAGCCTTCTCTCATGTTTGTTGGCGTATTCTTTAATGACGTCATCTATTGAGGATATTTGTAGATCGTTGTGTATTTCTT
>JARJDX010055851.1:0-10021 GCA_030264735.1 Gymnusa sp. GC000175 | reverse complement strand
AGAAAGATATAGCAAACGCAGAAAGATGAAATTTATTCATTTCATTTATTTTTATCATAATTTTAACTTTTTTTTCTAAGCCTTCATTTTATCGCTATGATTTTAATAAGAGAATATTATTTGGCATAAGTACAAATACAAAAAAGATTATAAAGGACAAAGCCATGTAAACCTTTTTCATTGTGATTAAGATTGGAAACGTTTGTAGAAAAAATATCCCAAACCCTCTTACAGGATAATCGCACTAAAGTAAAGCTCACATTTGTTTCAATTCTTAGGTTATTTGTCTACCCGGACCCACAATTATGCAAGTTTTATGGCTCGAGGGACGCAGGGCACGGATGGAGTATTGCTAAGCCAACCCTTTGCTCCTTTCTCGAAGAATATAATATAAAAGTAAGTTCAATTGCATTTATTTTATTTGTGCCATTGTTTGTCAGAAATTTATAGTTCTTGTATGTATTCTTGAATTATTAAAGTGCTATAAATTAATAATTTAACTAGTAAATCGGGAATGATTTATGTTTGAAGTGCAAATACTCTTTTAATACTCCATATATGAATACTCTGAGCAAATTCCATTTTAAAACTCATAAATCTGAAAGAATCCCAACAGCATAAAAATAATTTAATACACGTCGGTGAGTAAAATAAAATATTACTATATCAAATTGGTGCTTTCCATTTTTTAGCTTTAAAATTCCATTAGTCATACTCATCTACACACTTATTTATTTCATGCTTTTGTATTAATTTATACCTTCAAAAATTTACACTTTCAAAAATTTACACTACATACCTATATACACCTATATAAAAAGAGAACAACGAGAAGTTGGGCAAAGTATGTTAAATGAATTACGTGCTTGGAAGGTAACCGATAAAGAAAGTAGCATCAATCCAGATTTGGCTACCGTAAGGACAAGATCAAGTATCACACCAATTTCTACAAATAACACAACCTGCTACAAGTACTGCTCTCTTGCAATCAAAAGGCACCGGAAAAATACACTAGCACATGAAGTGAACGAAAAAAGTAAACATCTTCATCATGCGTAGATACTACACAATTACACAAAATGAAGCAGACAGAAAATTATACAGATAAATATTACACATTGCTTTCAGCAACAAATATCCACATTGTGCACATATTACAAATAGCGAATTGTCGATCAAAGACGAGTAATCGTTAAAAATAATTGAATTCATGAAACAATACTACATAGAATACGTCAAGATTAATCAATTGATACAAATTAATGACGAAGAAAGCATACAAAAGCAAATACAACTGCAAAGCTTAAGTATATGAGATATTCTGTTAAACTTTTTTAAATTATATATAAAACGCAGACAACTATTTTGAACATACTCTATACTCCTAATATGTGCTATTGCCATATAGAGTATCACACGAATTAATCTGGATAGTAATGTAATAGTGTATAACAGCGTTATTATTACTGAGAGAGTACTTGTTATTATACAGTACTTAAGGAGTACTAAAATATAGTTGTATGAGTTTACTGATATGAGCCCTAAATCTCAATTCGAAATCAACATTTTGATTGTTTCCATGCTCTTATGCGTTTCCTGGTCTGCTTTTCTAGTAAATAGTAAAACCTTTGATTTTTGAGCTATTTAAATATAAGTTTTAATTATTAGACTCACTATTTACTAAAGAAAGAGCTTTTGCATAAAAATGAAATAGAAGCTGGGTGCCNTGGTCAATCATGTCAAAAGCCTTACTATAGTCAAGTAGAACCATTGCTGTGCTTCTACCATTATCCATATTACTAATAATTTCATCAGCCACGTCATGCAAAACTGTGACACAGCTATATATATACCATGTATCTAATAAAATCTCTTAACATGAAATTCATTTGCCAACTATTCAGCAGAAAACCAAAAACAATTTTGCTAACTACCACAAGATATCTTGCTACTTGGCATTAAACTAGCTATTATTAAAAGTGGAGTGGTGTGCAGTCTTAAGAGATTTAAACGTACAAACCCCATTCATTCTCAATTGGTATTCTTTAGAAGACGGTTTGGTGTACCTCTAGAGGTGACATAATTTTGTACTGAGAGAGAAAATAATTGAATTATTTATTTTGTACCTATCTAAAGGAAGACTCTTATCCTTAGACATATTGTTATTGTCCTTAGACATATTGGTTATTTCATCCAGAGGTGGAGACCGTTATATTTTACACGTTTGTTAGATATTCAAATATATTTGTAAAATATATTTTCGCTTTATAAATAATCCTCCTAATATATTATTTTTACCTAAAACAAATTTCAAACCTATTTTTCATTTTTAAATTATTTTAAAACAATTGGACATTGCAAAAATTTTATCTGCATTGCCGAATTTCATCCCTTCACACTGATGGAATTTACTGGATTCTTATTTGTGTTTTTGTATAATTTCTTGTACGATGAGATACAAAACATATAGGCAGCATAAAATTTAGTTCACTGTTTTTGGGCTATAGTGTTTGGATTCATGCCAAATGTAACAAAACCTTTACATAACAAACAAAGAAAAAATAATGTTATCTAGAGTAATAAAAAAAATATTTTTATTTTTCTTGCTTTTATATAAATTTTACTAATTGTAATTTGAGTTTGTGATGATTTGCAGAACTAAAAAAAATTATTATTATACCAAATTGCTAAAAATGCGTTAATCATATTAATTATGAATTAAATTAATATTCATCCCCTATGCATAAATTACAATATAACTGCTTCAATTCGTTATAAAATATATGTGTACTCAATGTAGATTAATAAATTAAAATAAAAAATATTTTCTTAATTGAATAAAGGCAAATATTAGCATGTTTCTAGAAATTTTATGATGGTTTAGCAATTTATAATTATATATAAATAGGTACATAGATTTATTAACATTAAATAAAATTGCAGAATTTACAACCAAAAACAAACTATGTGCAAAATTGTTTAATGAATATTTAAAGTAGAATAAACATTTTATATTAAAATAAAAAAATAAATTTTGCAACAAAAGTTTTTATCATTATTACACATAAAAAAAAATTGGAATGTTTTTCACTCGACCTTGCCATTAGCCTAATAAAAAAGTCTTACATAAAAGTTGTTTTTATTACGATTTAAAGCAACTTTATATTAACAAATTATTTTAAAATAATTATTCTCAAATAAATAGATAGCAAAAAACTATAAGATACGGAGTGGACTTCCACTTCTGGTACACCGATTTTACCCAAAAACTATACAGTCCAGATCCAGAAAAATAAATCTAAATATAAATTTGCATGTTGTTTATAGTAACTGTTCAGCCTGTAAAGAGGATATGGAAAAACGGCTATCCACATTGGAGGTTGTCCACGTTTGTAATGGAAGAAACAAGTTTAATTGTAGATTTGACCTTCGTTAGCAGCCACCTTATAAGGACAGACTATTCATGGGAGGTGACGGATACCCACACTGCTAGCAACCATTGCGCAATACGGTGGGCGGTATTTACTTGTCGAAAGATTGGACCACCGCCCAAAAAGACAAACTAAATTGGCTGGAAAGTGAGCACATTTAATCTTGACTTATATTTGATGGCACTGGATAAGCGTCCGATCTGTGGAAAAAATTCTACGGAGAAGACAAACGACATCATGAGAAGGGATATTAAGACTTACGATACTAGCATGCCACCAGTGTGGTAGTAGTTCGATGAGATTGATCTTCTCCCCAAGGAGAGCGCTGGAGTAAGTGGATTATCAAAACGTGGTCGGAAAAAACCAAACGCCGAAGAACTGGATGCAAAACACAAAATCGCACGCGCAAAACTTAATAAACCAATAGGGGCAAGAAGCCATTGGTCCACTTTGCTCAGTCGGCAAGATCCTTGAGTCTCTCATCCATAGGAACATAGCGACAACAGTGGAACCGCTGCAAGCTATCAATTAGTAGTACAGTTTCCGTAAACACCGCCCTACGGTCGATGCATTTGACTTTGTAGTCAATGCTGAAATCTTGGAGACAAGATGGAGGAGAGAAATAAAAAAATACTGTCTGGTGGCCACTTTAGGCATCAAAAATGCTTTTAACTCAGCCAGGTGGGATTTTATTGAAGAAGCTCTTGGGAGTGTAACGTACCGGGATACTTTCGGAAAATAATAGCTAGCTCAAGGATAAAATGGAGAAGAGGGATAAAGAAATACTACCCAATGGCGGCACTGGACATCAAAAATGCCTGTAATTTAGCCAAGTGGGATATGAGCTTACATCCCAATTGTTATTTGGTATCTGTTAGTGGTGATCGATGCCCGACTAAGTTTTAAGCAGTTGGTCCTAACTTATGACGCCCTAGACAAGTTAGTACAATCCCATTCAGGCTTATGCCTGACCTTTTGAAACAAACCAGGATCTCTACTGTCATCGATTGTTATATCCGTGATCACGTACGGCATTGCTATCTGAGATGATGTAGTGCAGATGTATAAATCACAGCAAAAAATAGTACTAGTTTACCGACTAAAGGCTCTACGAGTTGCCAGCGAGTACAGCGCAGTGTCCGAAGACGCAGTATGTGTCATTGCCGGGATGTTACCCATGAAATATTAGCTTAAGAACGAACACCTTTTTTTCAACAGAAAGAAATAACCTTATTGACCCTAGCAGAGCTAAAGACACAGAAGAGGCGTCGCATTAAATGTCGGTAGCAATTGACCTAGGACCTCTCGACCAACGGAAGATGGAGTCATCTTTCTCACCACTATAACTTGACATGGATGCTTCTCGAAATATCTTGATTGATTTAAACTGCATCCTTGGATTGCCCAACCGTACAGGAGTCTAGAAAGATGCAGAACACGTGTTCTTTGTGTGTCCACGTTTTGAGGTTTCAAGGTAAGGAAAAATAATGCTTGAAAACATGGTCTTATCAAAAGTAGCCTGAAAAGCTACAAGTACCTTTACGAATAAGGCCCTTAAAGAACTTTTTTACGAAAAAGGAGTAGAAAGAACACTATAATAAATTATAGAAGGAAAGCATTGACTTTAATCATATGAAGAAAAAGCTAGGGGCTAGATTCTTTCCTCCGAGAATTAATGCCTGACGTCAGTCAGCAATGGAGGAAAAGTCTAAGAGAGGAGTGTGTTGCAAACTTTTTAATATCTATAGGAGATTTTCACCTTTCCTCTGGAAAAAGAAAACATAAACAGGGACAAAAATTATCAATTCTCGTTCAGACGACCTTCAATACATCGATATCCAAAGCATCTCATTTTTTTGCACGATTACTATACTTTCGTATTTCGGGAAATAAAAAATGTAATAAAATAAAGTAAGTAATCAACATTTCATATTTCAATGTGTAAACATGGAGGTGATTATTTACAGTCAAACTTTCTTAACTTAAACTTCTTTAAGTCAAATTTCTCCATATCTCGATTTTTTCGCAAATTTTTGCATCAATATCGCATTTTGTAGTTATTTATGTAACTCAAATTTTATATACCTAAATTTTTTTTAGTGAACTATGATGATCAACATGGGAGAGTTCGACTGTAATTAGATAATTTATTTTTAGCTGGTAATCATTGTAGGCTTATTATTTTTTTCCATGTCTGCGCTAATATATTTTTCACTGAAAAGGTTTTATTTTAATCCTCTAAGCTTTCGAGGATTAAATGGAATAAATAATTTGAGCATATAATCATACCAACAAAAATTTGACGCAGTCTTAGTACAAAACGTCATTACGTTAAAATGTAAATATACTAAATAAAAAAAATTAAACAAATCAGCTTAATTTGTTTTATCAGGTTTTAAGCTTTATTGAAAATTTTGTTGATAAAAATGTAACATTTAAATAAAGCATGATTTTAGTTTTAAATTTATTTATTTAAAGAATGTTCTAGTGATTTTTATAATTTATTGCAATAAGTAACGCACGGGTGTAACATTAGGATGCTGAGCTTAAGATCACACCCCACAGAAGTACTCAACACTGCTTCAACTTCCCAACCCGATTGGGTAGCGTAAGGTTTTTTTGGCTAAAACCTTCTTTGGTTCGAAAATATACAAGATGATTGCATGATTAACTCCAGTGGTTTAAAATTCATGTTAAACTGTAGGTTCACCCGTAATGTAAGTTTTTAGCATAACAGGCAAAGAAGAGATTACACGCCAGAAGTGGGATACTAAGAAAAAGAAGTACTAGAGTAACCACGTGGGTTCAAAAAAAGTAAAGAGTACAAGAACAAAATATAATTATAGAATCACTATGGGCCAAATTAGTCAAAATTTTATATCAAAAGAAGCGACCCGAGACAAATTACCAAGGGAAAGAAGAAATTCCGGAAAACCATGAAATAATTGTAGCAACACGAGAGAAGAGAAAGGGATATTTAAAAAAAAAATGCTTCCAAACGACCAAATAAAAAATCGTTAAGTCAATAAAAGCGATCTTCAGCATCTCAGGAGTAAGAGACGTGGATACGTACCTCAAAGAATGAAACAATTTATTTGCTTAAATAAAATACATTTTCATTTATTCATATCTGTTATTTATTGAGGACTTCCTATCAACAAAATTAAAATACAATCAAAAAATTTGGTTCGTTCACTTTACTCGAAATTCATCAGTTTTAATAAAATTTTATTTTTTTCTCTAAATTTATCACAAAAAATTTGTTGTAAGTTATGTAAGGCTTTCTTAAACAACAATATATTATTTAACAAATGTTTTAATAAAAAAAAATAAAAATTCCAATAAAATCGTTATTAGATAAATTGCAAAATTTATGGCGTGTACAAATTTGGTGCATCGTTTAAATTTTATTCATTATTCCATTATTTTATTGTTGTGTTTTGTATTTGTTTTTATTACAACACATGTGCATGATGCAATTTATTTTATTACTTTAGATATAATCGAAAATTCAGTCAATTGCATTTAAATAACAGCTTTTTGGTAACATTATGTTTCAAACAAATATAATGTTAAATAAATCTTCAATAAAATGGACTATTTCATTAATTAAAAATAACCTTTATATTATTTATTTTTCATGATTACTACTCTTTCTTTCACTTCGTAAATGAAGATAAAAACTGAAATATTACGAATATAGAGAACTTAAAAATTGCACAATCTCGTATTAAATTTTTTTTTAAATTATTTTAGTAATTTCAAATTGCTTATGCATGTAATTTTTATCAGATTTTCGGGGAGACTGAAAATACAAAAAAAAGCTTGAGGAAATTTCTTTGCCGCTTTCGATTAAATCATGCTGGGTGTCATTATTCGTAACATAAATTTATGTACCCATTTATATTTTGGCTCTGAAAATACTTTCTGGGACAAATATTGCTCTTACTAAAATTTTGCTGATACATAACTAATTTTTTTTAAGATTAATTTTAAAGATATGGCAGCCTTTAGATAAGGGTTGGCAAACCTTTTTGTTTATCTGTTCAGCCATAAATATAAAACCAGACAGAATAAAGCTAATGTTAACATACAAAAGGCGTTTTATGAACATAAACAATTTTTTATCTTGTTTAATGTATTTTCAACAAAGAATATGCAGAACATATTTTAATATTTCTATTTAATATTCAAATTAAATTTTTATTCTATTTACATATATACTTTCGTTCGACATTTTAGAAAGATTTCAGTGTGTACGTTATGTGGAACTGGGGTATTGTTATATTTACTCAGATTAAATACATATAATCACAAAAAGATATGGATGAGGAAGTAAATAAAGTAGTAAAAAATAATTAGTAAAAGTTGAAGTGTTCATTGAATAAAAGAATGGGAAAATATATTTTAATATCTGTTACGTGCGAATAATAATATGGCTAAAATCTCTAAATGTGTAACTTTTTTGAAAATTATATAACGTTTTTGAAAAGTTCGTGAAATGTGCACAATTTAAAAAATGTGCTAAATAATTTGGTAGCAAATATGTACTGTAAAATGTTTCAATAATTTGGGTAAGGATAGTTTTTGGTGGCGGTTACTAAAAAAAATACAATGGAAAAGTAATGGGTAATGAAAATCTGCATTTTGAACTTTAGCACCTCTAGCAAAGCTTGGTACATGATAATTATAATTTTTTTTTAATAATCAAAATAAATTTCCTAGAGCACCGCTTTAAATAAACATATATATCACTTTAGAAAATTACCATGCACATGCCAACTCAAATAAACGTGATTTGAATCCTAAGTTCTATATGTAAGCAGATGCAAACATAAAGAAGAACATCCATACGAATCAGCAATAGGATAAAATGATTTAGAAATAAGATTACAGGAAATAAAAAACTCAATTATGTTTATAACATTGTGGTTATTGATAAATATGTGACCTTTGTAGATATATTTTTGTATAAAGACATATACCTTAAACCTCAAATCCAACAATATTTATTTTACTAACGAATATAAATAAATAAATAAATAAGAATTATGAATAAATATCGTAGTCCTAAAATAAAGTGATATTTTTGAGTATATTTTTAACTACTAAAGCATAGCGGCTTTGTAGCAGTCTCAGCGTAAGCATATCCCAAACTCTAGTTATCTTCTTTTTCCCTTCTTGAAATTCTGCTCCTATCGGAGATTGAAAATAATCATTACTACTCGGACCTTATCAATCGCTTGCCTGAAGAGTTCTGGGGACGTGCAACCAAACCACTTCCTCAAGTTGCGCAGCCAAAAGATTCTTCTTCTGCCAATCGTTCTTTTGTCTTTTATTTTGCCTTAAATAATAAGCTTAAGGATGTTATATTTATCACCCCTCAGAACATGTTCTAAGTATTCTAATTTTCGTCTTTATATGGTGTTACTAATTTCTTTGGCTATATTCGTTCGGTGTAGTACTTCCTTATTCGAAACCTTATCAACCCATGGTATTCTTAGTATCTTTTCATAACACCACATTTTAAATGCTTCTATGTTCTTAATGATTTCTGATTTAAGTGTCCAAGCCTCTATTTCATACAATAGAATGGAGAATATATAGCATTTTAGCATTCTGGTGCTCAGTTCTAATACTCGGCTTGTGAGTATTTTATTCATTTTTATAAAAGCGCGACAAGCTGCTTCAATTCGACACTTGATTTATTTTGTTCTGCTATTTCAGTTATCCATGTTCCAAGATATTTATAGGAGGATACCCATTCCTTGTTGTTGTTATCAATATTTATAGATAATCTATTGTGGTTTGTGTTTTGGTTTTTTAAAGTTGCCATGACTTTAGTTTCCTTTAGGTTTATATCTAGGCCATATCTCTTGCAGAAAATGCTTTTTAACTCAACCAGATGTTGTAGGTCTTCTAGACTATCGGCTATAATAACAGTATCGTCTGCGTATCTCAAGTTGTTAATTATTTCTTCGTTTATGACAACACCACCGGTTTCTCCTGACAGCGCTTCTTCAAAGATGCCTTCACTATACACATTGAATAAGAGAGGCGACAATACACAATTCTGTCTAACACCTTGACATATCTTAATCTCCTCACTCAGATCTTCTCCGACTTTGACTTGCGCTGTTTGGTGCCAATGTAGATGGGATATTATTCTTATGTCTTTGCTATCGATGTTTTTTCTCTTAAGTATCTTTATAGGTTTTGAGTGTTGGACTCTATCAAATGCCTTTTGAAAGTCAATAAAGCATATGTACATATCATGATTCATATCTAAGCATCTTTGTCTCAATACGTTTAGTCCGAAGAGCGCTTCTCTTATTTTCACACCCTTCCTAAAACCTATTTGAGTGCCTCTGATGTCTTGTTCTAGTTCCTTATAAATTCGGTTATGTATAATCTTTAAACAGATTTTCAAGGTGTGACTCATTAGAGCAATGATTTTGTGGTCTGAACATTCTCTGGCTTTAGTTTTATTTGGCAGTGTCACAAATGTTGAGGCTAGCCAATCGCTAGAAATTCTGCCCACCTTATAATTGCTGTTAAACAGTTTTAATAAAATATCTATGGAGTCTTCT
>JARJDX010055800.1:0-11433 GCA_030264735.1 Gymnusa sp. GC000175 | reverse complement strand
ACTTAAATCGATTCATTTAAACATACCTCTCTTATTTAATTAGTTTTATACGATTGTGGTATACATTTCCTTTTTTCTATTGTAAGCAGCAGTTTGTTTCTTCTCGTCGTCCTTACGTATTTTCCTCAGAATTCTGTAATTAAATAGTTTGATTCTGTATATCGGAACACCAAAAGTAATTGTAAATTCCTGTCATTGTCAAGTAGGACGAGAGTAAACTTCAAAGACAAACGTAGTTTGAGAGTGGGGCCAATCAGAAATAAGATTGGATTGTGTATGTGTGTGTATCTTCACTGTTGACATTCTTTCCGGAATAGATTTTCAATTCATTAGAAAAGTCCGTCTCACCCTCCGAATCCTTACCGAGCAATTCAAGGAAACAAGAAACTACTTTACGGTATTAAGTTTGTTTAGTTTAATATTACCTATTTGCGCGAAATTATTTTTTCCAGTTTAATATGAGGAATCTATAATTTGCTAAAAGCTAGAATTTCTGCTGTTCCTGGAGCATTCCGTTTGGGCTCATGTTTACTCAGCGTTCTGGAACGAATGGACGCTTGAATAATGCAGCAGCCACTTCATTCCTCCCCAACCTGTAATAGTTGTACAGTCATTACAAACGCACAATTTTACATTTAAAAGATACTTACTATAGAAATTTTGTACCTTTTTTCATATTTCTCAAATTATTAAAACTGCAAAGTATAATACTTGCGCATACATTATTATAGTTTTTCAGGAGTTTAGTTAAGAGTGTGAAATAATTTTCATTTTAGTTGTGAAGTTTTGCCGTGTGGGTGAGGCTTATATCCTTGAATAATATTCCTGGTACATAGCTCCGGGTGTATATATCCTGATGTATTAAAGCAGCTCATTGACTTGGTAAGAAGGCCCGTGTTCTGTTTCTGCTCTGTTCGGCTTGATTCTAATATTCCGGACCCGGAAAGTCCGCCATCTAACGCGGATTTTCTCAACCATGAATTCTGAAATAAAACTGAATAATGTAAAAAGCCATCTTATTTTTACATTTTGCCTGAGTTAATATTGACTTTATGGCGGAAATAAATATACACTATTCTAGCTCTTGGAAAGTACGACATTTTAAATAAGATTGTTTTACGTTTACTTTACTTATACAACTGCGGACTTAATGGAAACAATGAAAATACAAAAAAAAAACTCGCGGTATAAACGCGTATCTGATGAAAAAATGATTTAATGTATGATAAAATCTATATAAAAGTCAGCAATAATATTATTAAAACTTGTTATTGATACATTGCCAATGCAATATGGAGCCAATAATTAGTATTGGAATAAAATACGGTTAAGATGATATATCTCTGTGCTTCTCATGTTTGATAAATTACAATTACAAATTAAACTCGCGCAACTTTTTATGCAATTTGATTTATAAAATGTTTATTAATAATATAAATATTATAATAATTAGCAATTGTAATATTCCTTTTTTTGAGTTGATTCAACTTTTTTAAACTATAAATTATATATTAATATTAATTATGTACTCAATATTACCAATAAAACGCGATCATTAATATTTACTTTAAATAAATCACAAAGCTTATAAAAAGTAATCATTTATACCACATGAAAGAACTCTTTTCCGATGTTAATTATAATCAGTTCAACTTTTATCTCTCAACATTCATAGCTATACAACTGACATAAAGTAACTGTTATAGGGTAATAAAGTCAAATAAAATTGTTCGTAATCCCCAGGCAAACATGCAAAATAAATTACGAAATTACGAAACTGAGGAGCGGAACAAAATGATAATTAAACAAGGAAATAATATATTCTTAAATTATTTATGTATATGCCGCTGTTCTTTGCGCAAATTTTAATTTTGCTATCCGTTTCGTTCCATATAGAGCTTTGTCGTTTCGACGAAATTGCAATTCTACAACGATTTTCATAAGATATTTATAAATAGCTTTTTTCCCTGAGACGTATTTCTTTCTATACATGTATCGAATGTGGCGCCCCCGGCTCGATCGTGTCCTGAATACGAATTACACTTCCAGGACAAAAATGTATTTCTGCGAGTGTGTGTATGTTCTTGCATTTTCAGTTTCAAAAGAAATGTTTCCACCCCTGTATTTCGTGTATAAGCTGCTTTCCTATTCACATGGGAGAAATTTTCTTTCTCCTTAGCTTATAAAAAACATTATATGAAAAAAATATATACAATCATATCATTCGACAAAAAAAATACTATTTAAATAGAATTACAAATGTTGGTATTATACTTCCTTGTATTTATTTGCAACCGGTTTCGGTTAGAAACCCATCTTCAGGATAAACAAAAAAATTAACATTAATTTTACGAACATTATTTCTAGTTTAACCTGAAGATGGGTTCTTCACCCGAAACTTGTTGCAAATAAATTTGAAGAAAATATAAAACACCCTATAATGGATCTAAAAACACTAAAATAAATTTAAAAATTGCAAATTTTTCGAATAAAATGTCATAGATATAAATCAATTTTGTTTGTGTGAATTGTTCTAATATTTTCCTTAATTTAATAAAGTCGAGGTATCTTTTACTATCGGCAAAATAAAACACCTTTGCTCATTACAACCGACACTAATCTGCGATAGGGACTATTTTTTCAAAATTGTAGCAACATAGCGGCATTTCTGCGTTCCGACTTTCATGTAAAATATCCAACTTTGATTACTCTTATCCATAACGTCGTCGTAAGTCTTGATAACAATTTAGATCAAATAAACTTTATTTTTCGCTAACATATCTTTAACAACATTAAAAATATTATAACCTTTAGAAGTGTGATCCTTTTTTAAAGGATAAATAATTGTTGTGGTTGTGATTGTACTTTCTCAAATTTAAATCATTTTTACATGTAACTGGTTTCGGTCTTAGACCATCATCGTTAAAAATATTATTTTTTATACTTTTTATAAGTCACTACATGTTTCCGCGTTGCTTTTCTTCGGTCAAAAGCTTAAAACGGTTTTAAAACCTATGTACTTCAAGATCAAAATTTACCGAAATTAAAGCTCCATTATTGCAGGAGACTCGTTTTCCACATACTCTAAAAAATAAGTCATACTTTAAAGTATGGCAAGTAAAATTAATTTTATTAGTTGAACAATTGTGCATGATTGAGGAACCTAAATGTTTTTTTCCAACAATATCTGCAAGGTGATACCCACTTTCAACATTTTTCCATTCTTGAACAGATGTTTTGCATACCATTTGTGATTTTGTAAATTGCAGGTATTTGGTACCTGTCAAGTTGACTGATTAAAACACCTTAAATGTGGACATTAAATAAATAAATAAATAAATAAATAAGATCGTTAAAAAGTCAAAACTTACATCTGGGTTTGTAGATGTAAAGAAAAATCTTCATTTTAGACCAATAAATCAAGCGGATATAAATTTTACAAACAATCAATAAAAGATCTTGAGGTATGAGCTGTACCTTTACTGGAGGAAACTATAAATCAACTAAATTTTAAGGAAAAATTAACTAAATTTTGAGGGAAATGGCGAAATTCTGGTATTAAAGATAACTCCAGCAGATTAACATATTGTGACGTACCGCGCGAACTCAATCCTCAAAAAATTGTGGTCCAGTGATGCTGAAGGACAAAATTGTACACCAAATAGTTATTTTAACGCCTTAATTTTGAGAAAAATAGCGAAATTCTGGTAATAAAGATAACTCCAGCAGATTTACATATTGTAACATTACGCGCGAACTCAATCCTCAAAAAATTGTGGTCCAATGATGCCAAAGGACAAAATTTTACACCAAATAGTTATTTTACCGCCTTAATTTTGAGGAAAATAGCGAAATTCTGGTCCTAAAGTTAACTCCAGTAGATTTACATATTGTGACATACCGCGCAAACTCAATCCTCAAAAAATTGTGGTCCAATGATGCTGAAGGACAAAATTGTACACCAAATAGTTATTTTAACGCCTTAATTTTGAGAAAAATAGCAAAATTCTGGTACTAAAAATAACTCCAGCAGATTTACATATTGTAACGTTCCGCGCGAACTCAATCCCTAAAAAATTGTGGTCCAATGATGCTGAAGGACAAAATTGTACACCAAATAGTTATTTTAACGCCTAAATTTTGAGGAAAATAGCGACATTCTGGTGCTAAAGATAAATCCAGCAGAGTTACATATTGTAACGTTCCGCGCGAACTCAATCCACAAAAAATTGTGGTCCAATGACAAAATTTTACACCAAATAGTTATTTTAACGCCTTAATTTTGAGGAAAATAGCGAAATTCTGGTACTAAAGTTAACTTCAGCAGATTTTTATATTGTGACGTACCGCGCGAACTCAATCTTTAAAAAATTGTGGTCCAATGATGCTGAAGGACAAAATTGTACACCAAATAGTTATTTTAACGCCTTAATTTTAAGGAAAATAGCGAAATTTTGGTACTAAAAATAACTCCAGCAGATTTACATATTGGAACGTTCCGCGCGAACTCAATCCTCAAAAAATTGTAGTCCAATGATGCTAAAGGACAAAATTGTACACCAAATAGTTACTTAATTGTCTTAATGTTGATGATTTTGTTTCGGATTCTTATTAGACCAAAAAAGATTATCTAATAAAAGAATTAGTAACACGTTTGAAAAGACGCAGCAATGCTGATGTCAAAGGAATAATATAAGTTACAGCAGTAATACAATATGAAATCGTACGTAAGCAACTTATGTTGTAGGGCCAAGCAAATTTATGGAAGTATAGCGACTGCCAAAAATGCTACAAAATGTGACGCCAGTAGGCCGACGAAAAAGAAGAAGACCTTAATCGCGGTTTCTCAGGAGGTGGCTATACTTTATCAGTTTTTTTTATTTTTATAAAATCTAATATTTTTTCCATAATTTTTAAATTATGTCGCTTTTCATAAAGTCTTGTCTTGATATTTAACAACTCTTTTCGCAGAAATCCATTTTAAGGACTAAAAATTTTTTTTTTGTGATGTTTTAACTTCCAATCATTCCAGCCGTAGGAGCAGATCAACTCAAGAATTTTCTTCTACTGCATCTTTTTTCTTTTTCTTGTAATGTTGTCACTGTTATCAGTTTTTAGATTTTGATCAAATACAATATTTTTCCATAGTTTTTGGATTATATCGCTTTTCATAAAGTCTTGTCTTAATATTTAACAATTCCTCTCCCAAAAATTCAATTTAAGTACTAACAATTATTTTTTCGTGATGTTTTAACTTCCAATCATTCCAGCCGTAGGAGCAGATCAACTCAAGAATTTTCTTCTATAGCATCTTCTTTCTTGTTCCCGTGATGTTGTCACTGTTTAGAAGAGAATTTAACTGACACAAAAAATGTATACCTTCTTTAGTATTTATGAAAAGGGTTCTGCAAATTAAAATTTTTGCTCTTTGAGTGTCGCCCTTTAAGAATTTTCTTGGATCTGGAACTGTCGCTGGAAAAAACAGGCTAGTAAGGTCTAAATGCCTTGGACAGAAAATAATCCTCGAACTTACTCTAGAACCAGAACTGACGATTAATTGGTTTTGCGTGTGCAATCTTATTCCAAATATTCTGATCTCTATTTCTATTTTCGGTTGGAGTTATTGCCAGATATTTGAGTTCCACATTCCCGGTTATTTTTTGTATGGCGTGGGTGTATTTACGGCTCATACTAATAAAATCCATAGCTTGCTGATTTATTTAGACAGATGTTAAGTCTTCTCCTTCTCCTTTCTAGACTTTAATTGATCAATTATTTTGGGGTTAGGACCCATACAAAATCTTCCACCTTTAAATCCGATTTGTTTTTCAAAAAATTAGAATAACAGGCTTCAGAGCTGGGAGATTTTTTATACTGGTTTTTCAGGCACATTTTTAGCCAATTTCTTAGATATTCTTTATGCCTTGATAGTTTTAAAAACTTTAAAAGTTTTTTAAACGTTTGTTACCTTTCTTGTAGGTCGATGTTATTAGTTCTGATTTATTACTTTGTAGGAGTATTGTCTCCTTCTTCTTTTTATGTTAGCGACTATATGACTCATTTCTTTACGATTCCTAGCTGTATGAATTAGACTTCAGTTAGTCCTCAGGCCCGTTTATTGCCTTATATTTCTCAACCACGACATCTTCTTCCTTCCAATTTCCCTTCTGCCCTCAATTTTACCTTCAATAATGAGCTGCAGTATTTCTTTCTTCTAATTTCGCATCACATATCCCAGATATGCAGTCTTCCTTCCTTTTTATCGCAGTCAAGAATTCGCACTCTCTATCTGCCCCTATTGTCTTCAGCCTAGCTTTTGTTGAAAATGCGAAAATTTTCAATAACATCGAAAGGACCTCCTTAAGGCGTTTATTGCTTACGCAAAGAAGTCTTATTGTTTTACCAATTTTAATATCAATAGACGTTTTTTGGCTGTGTACTCGTTAAGATTTTTATATTTTGAGTTTTTTAATATTTTCAGTCACTGGCTTTACGGTTCATATCATAGCAGCAAATTTATTGGTTAATTTAAAAAAAAAGCTGTTTGATGGTAGAACCATCATCAATATTTTTTCTTATGTAGAGTTGCACCACATATTTAAGGTTCCTCAGCTCCAATTAGCCTGATGTGGCAGTCTTCAGCCTATGACTCTTGCTTAAAAATTTTAGAGACTGGACTGGTGTAAGAGCTTGGTTATGTTGTGTTGTTTTATCACTTTTTAATAGTGTGCATAAATTTATTGCTATACTTATAACATAGTTGCTAACTAATAGCAAAAAACTATAATAAAAAAATTAATCAAAATATAAATACATTTTGACTTTATTTATTGATTAAAAACTTATATCGTGCTGGCAACATTCGTTTTTTGCAGATGAAATATTTATTCTACACTTATTTTGAAACAAACTTCAATTTTGTGGATTTTAGTATGTTGTACGTGTCGAGGGAGAATGTTTATGCAGTAAGGGCATTCAAATCCCTGCTTGAATGTGACGAAGGTCCAGCAGGGTTGGTACCCTCAAACCACCAACTCCCCAAGGTGCGATCTCACGGCAATCACATTGCCAGACGTCAGATATGAATTATGCTGCGTAGTCTTGCTGTGTTATCTTGGCTGAAGGCCGCACCGAAACAGACAAATATATAATCAGAATGATATATGATACAAATTGCTGCGATTATATAACGTACCTAGTCACATTGCAGCACTTATAAATCTTTTATTAAATTATGCATTGCAAGTTTATCTTTACTAAATTTAAAAGCTTTTAACCCTCTGGAAGAAAAAAAAACCTACATAAGAAAGAGCACTGTTAACACTTTGACTTCATTTTGTGCCATGTATATACCTGTTTTATTCACCCTTTTTATTTGTCCCCGATAAAAAGCTATCTACCCCTTATGTAAATCAAGAACCAATAGAAAGTATATGTAAAGTACCCTTCTATATATCTACATATAAAAATAAAGCCGCGTACGCAAGTCATCCCTCGCGACCCCTTTACAGCCGCGGGGTTTTAAAATTCTCAGCCAATAGTCGCGAAGGAATCTCACCCTCTTTTAAATTGTAAATTAGATTGCGTGGGTGGATGTTTTTTATAGCTTCTTTTTCCCGAACAAAATGGCGTTGAATTTGATATTATATATAAATTTAATGTGCGCCAAAGAAATTAAATTCCGGTTTGTTTCGATCTGTGATTTGGAATGTTCAATGAAGTGTAAAAAAGAAGTGGGAAATGTAAGGTGAAGTCTTCTCATTATGGCGAAGTCGGTTCAAACTTGGAACCAATTATTCGGCATTGTTGCCAGTACCAGCGGTCGAAATGTCCTTATGCTGGACATCCGGACTTTGTAAAGATCGCAATTTAAAGATATCGACAGCAGGCCTTATAACAAGGCAAAATAAAAATAATATCTAAAAATGTAAAGAGCTTTAAAAACTTAATGTCGCTACTTATATATTTTTACTATTGCATGCTAGTAATTATATTTTCACTGCAGAAGTTTGAAGCCAAACACATTTGGTTGGCGAGCAGTAATTGTATTATTTTCCTCCTAGCTGCGCCACCTTTATGCAATTATAGCGCCACTTTACTGCGAGTATATAATGGATATGTCTGCAGTTATAATGTGTCTTAATGTACAATTCGATATTATACCGAGAAAATGGAAACTATGCGCCGAAATAAAATCTTACAACATCCTGCTGGGCGGTTTTATATTTTCTTAGACAATTAAAAAAAACACACGTCTCCAGACGATGTAATTAAATTATTAAGTTTTCTCCTATGAAATTCCTTTGTGTAGTGCAACAGAATAACGGGGAGTTAGTTTTTTTTTCTTATTTTTAGTCTGTATATATCAGGAATATATAGTATAGGGAAACATCAGCAGGAATAAAAAAAAAGAGTAAAAAGGAAAACTAAAGAATTCCTAGCCAAGTACAAGCAGCCAATTTTCAAATTCAATTTACGTGGAACAAAAGCCTTCTCTTGCTCTTTTATCTCTTGTTTTGTTTTTCTGCCACAAATATTTTCCTAGCAAAATTCCCTGGGTTATATGAAATATAACTTTATATTCAACAATCTTATATTTTCCATTCAACATCATTTTAATGTTATTATAATAACACACATAATTTATCTTATCTAAACAATTTTTTGATTTAAGCTATAAATTTATTAAAATTTTGCAAAGTAATTGATATAAAATATTTTAATACAATTAGACAAAAAAATTTAACCGCCCTTTAAATAAATATTTATTAAATTAAGGCATTTGTTTTAAAATTATAATATTTTGATGTACAGGATGTCCTAAAATGTAACGATATTTTAGAACGATTTATTTCTAAGTATTTTTTGGATTGGAGTAAAATATTTTTTGTTATTTAATTAAATTATTTAAAAATAATGTCCCTAAAAAACCGTTTTAATTTTACTTATTACTTATTGTTTCTAAATTATAATATTAGCCAGGGCCGTCTTAGAATTTGTAAAAGCCCCCTTCCAAGAGGAGTGAAGAAAAATTAAAAATGAAATTGCAATATAAGCTAGTTCATCGATTTTGAGACCTAATTTTTTAACCTTAACTCTACAAAATAAAATTAAAAAATTAGCCAGGGCCGTAATATGAAATGTAAGAGCCCCCTGCCAAGAGGAGTTAAGTCAAATTAAAATGAAATTGGAATATAAGCTAGTTAATCGATTTTGAGACCTAAGTTTTTAACCTTAACTCTACAAAATTAAATTAAATCTGACGCCCAATTAGCAATTTTCTTGTTGTTTGTAACAATAATTCTTGAATGTTTTTATATATTTATTTTTTAAGTACCTATGTAGTGACATATGAGCCTTTTGAAATGTGGTGTTACCAGCGAATGTTACGAATAATATGGATTGACAGAGTCAGAAATAAGACACTAATGGACAAAATGAACAAGCAAAAAGAACTTGATAAGAACACCAAGATAAGAAAACTGTCATACTTCGCCCAGGTTATGAGACATTCTAAAACATATGGCACGCTCCACTAATTCAAGGGAAGGTGGCAGGAAGATGTGGAGCTGGAAGACGCAGAACATCGTGGTTAAAAATTCTTTACTAAAGGTTCGACCAAACTACTGAGTCACTGTTTAGATCAGCAGTGAGCAAAGTAATGATAGCCAACATTATCGCCAATATCCGCTGAGAGGATATGGCATAGTAAGAAGAAGACACATACAGGTCCTTGATCGCCTACTTATTCTCTTTCTGTGTTGGTAAGGTGTTATTTACTTCCGTGTATCGGATTTTTTGATCACATTATTTGTGTTGCTAACTTTACTTTAGAGATCAAATCGGCTACTGCTTCTATAATATCTTCTACAATAATGTAAATCTTTCCAAGTCTTCTCAATGTTTTTTTTTAACATTTGACCACGTCTTACTTTTTAACGTTATATCTTTATAAGCATTTTGTATCACTCTTTCATAGAAAATTTAATTCCTGTTCGAATAAATTTTGTCCCAAAATAATTAAAGAACGATACTGGAACAAATTCTTTATTGGCAACCATAGGTAGAAGAAGAAGGGAAAGTCCAAGAAAAAGCTGAGTAGGAAAAACAGACGGGAAACAGTTTAATTGCAAAACGTCGATTTTGTACATTTGAATTTAGGCGTTTCCACAAGAAGAAATGTATAACGTTAATATTAAGTGGGCTAAATTTCATAATTAAACAAAAATTTTGAAAAAGTTTATAACAGCCCTAATTATTGAAATTTTTAGTCGATGTCAGCTTATGACGCCACTCTAAAGCGTAGCCCCCTCTGCCTGTAATGCTGACAACTTACATAACAGGTGGACCTACAGTTTAGCGTGGATTTTGAACCACCGAATTTACATGATTTCTCACCCAACTTTGAACCAGAGAATATTTTTAGCCATGAAACCACATCTGGCAAGGCGGGTTGGGAAGTTGGGGCAGTATTGGACATTTTAAATAAATAAAAAAAATAAATATTTTACATGCTGTGCGGCGCGAATCCACGATCTTGCACTCAGGAGCCGGATGCCCAGACCGCTGAGCTACACTGCCCGAAATTTTTAGTACAAAAAAATTGTATTCCATATTATACTAAAACCGTAACTTCCCCTTCTCCTTACAAAAGTGACAACCAACGTTATTAACGTTTTTCGGTCTCGCGACGCCTTCAAAGTTTCAAAAACAAACGACGATATCTCCGAAATGGTAAATCGGATCAAAAAAGTTTCAACAGAAAAATTAAAAACCGTTCACAGGTCTATAAAAAAGTTTTATTGCTCAACGTTCTCCGGTAATATACAGTGGGTCAAAATAGGTGAAATTGCAAAAATCAAGTTTTCGGCTCTTTTGGCTATAGCAAAAAATTATTTCCGAAATTTCCATTTGGAGAATAAAAGTACCCACCCAGTGCTATCCGATGCTTTTTAAAAAAAAAAATAGGACGCTTCGTTTGGCGTCGTGCCGTCAAAGTTGAATAAATGATTGACGTTATCTCCGAAACAGTAAGTCGGATCAAAAAAGTTTATGTGTAAAAATTAAAGACCGTCTAAAAATCCATAAAAATTACATTTGGCTCGACATTCCGCGATCATAAGAAAGAGGTCAAAAAAATTATTGAAATTTGTTGAAAAACAGGTTTTTGGCCCTTTTGACCGCCGCAGAAACATATTTTAAGAAATTTCTATTGGGGTGTAAAAGTACGCGATAAGTGCTATACAAAGCTTTTTTAAAAAAAAAATTACTCCGTTTGGCGTCACGACGCCTTCCAAGTTAAAAAAAACAAACGACAATATCTCTGAAACGGTAACTCGGATCAAAAAAAAGTGAAATGGTTTTTTTTAGATAGTTTCAAGATCTACAAGAACGTCCATTTACACGAAAACGTCAGACTCCAGTAAGTCAACT
>JARJDX010055799.1:0-12559 GCA_030264735.1 Gymnusa sp. GC000175 | reverse complement strand
TTTAAGGATTAAATTAAATTCAAACGAATGTAAATTTATAGGATAAGAATATGAAACAAAGTAATTACCAAAAATAATAATTTTGTGCAGTTAAAATTTATTATTTAAATAAATATTTAATGGGTTATAAGTTATGCATATATATGCACTCCATATTCCTGAAATTTTCTTGCTAATCTTATCAAGAAACTTCAAAATACAAACTGCGTTCAACAGTTGTGGAGTTTCTCAATTTCTACAAAGTGCCTTTCATGGAGTGAAAATTGCCATTTGAATAATTCGCAAATAAGACTTAATCTTAAGGCTGCCATTTTAATTATTCTAATTTTAAGAAATTTTCCAACCAATTTTACATTCCTAATTAACATTTAATAATTTTTATGAAATGAAAGAAAATTTTAGGAAATTATTATATTAAGAAGTAAAGTATTAAATGAGTATAAAAAGAAGTAGAAAATTTTCATGACTAAGCATTTTCACCACATTACCCTGTGGCCTAGTGGCCTATTGGGTGGAGGAAGAGGAAGTGGCGCAAAGCATTATATATTTTTTTTTTAAAAAGGTAAGCTGCGATTATATTTTAATCTCATTATAAGGATTTATGCAGGTAATAACCTGGAAGTCACCTTTTCGTGGTTTTTCTTGAAACAGGGTCGAAGATAAATTGGTTGTGGTGATAAGAGCCACCAAGCTTAATTTTTGTAAATATAGCTATTGGTCCTAGAGATTTTACATGAGGACCAAGTAAAGTTAAAGCCTAGTTTGTTACAACAATAAAAAAAATTTATCACTTTGAATGATTCCTTAAAATTTTGTACTTGTTTTATGTTACTACCAGATAATTTACTTATGTCCTCTAAGAATTTGAACAACTTTGGTCCTAAAAATATTTCATAAGAACAATAATAAAACAGGTAATAACCTGGAAGTCACCTCTTCGTAGTTTTCCTTGAAAACAGGATCCAAGATAAATTAGTTGTGGTGATTAGAGCCACCAACCTTAATTTTTGTAAATATAGCTATTGGTCTTAGAGATTTTACATAAGGACTAAGCAAAGTTCAAGGATAGTTTGATACAAAAATGAAAAATCTATATCACTTTGAATGATTCCTAAAAATTTTGTACTCGTTTTATGTTACCACCAGATAATTTACTTATGTCCTCTAAAAATTTGAACAACTTTGGTCCAAAAAATATTCCATAAAAGCAATAATGAAACAGGTAATAACCTGGAAGTCACCTCTTCGTAGTTTTCCTTGAAAACAGGATCTAAGATAAATTAAGTGTGGTGATTAAAGCCACCAAGCTTAATTTTTGTAAATAAAGCTATTGGTCCTAGAGATTTTACATAAGGACCAAGCAGAGTTAAAGGATAGTTTAATACAAAAATGAAAAATCTATATCACTTTGAATGATTCCTAAAAAAAATTTGTACTCGTTTTATGTTACTACCAGATAATTTACTTATGTTCTCTAAAAATTTAAACAACTTTGGTCCTAAAAATATTCCATAAAAACAATAATGAAACAGGTAATAACCTGGAAGTCACCTCTTTGTGCTTTTCCTTGAAACATGATCCAAGATAAATAGGTTGTGGTGATTAGAGCCTCCAAGCTTAATTTTTGTGAATATAGCTATTGGTCCTAAAAATTTTACATGAGGACCAAGCAAAGTTAAATAATAGTTTGAAACAAAAATGAAAAATCTATATCTCTTTGAATGATTCCTAAAAAAATTTGGTACTCGTTTTATGTTACTACCAGATAATTTACTTTTGTCCTCTAAAAATTTAAACAACTTTGGTCCAAAAAATAAAAACAAGTCATAGTTAAAAAAAATATATTGATTAAATAATCCCAGTAAAAAATAAACATCAATTTGAATCAGTAAAGCGAACCTACAAAAATTCCTAAAATTTTGACCCAATGGTTTGTCGTTACTATGATTTACTTATGTTTTGAATTTAAATAAGTTTGGTCTAAATAATTCCAAATAAGGACCAATCACAGTTAAAAAATCGTTTGATTAAAAAATCCACGTAAAGAATTATATCCATTTTCCTCAGTCCCAGTAAAAGAAGAGACCTACTTCACGGAAATCTTTCTTCTACACTTCAATTTAAAAAAAGGCAACAAAAAACCACCTCAATCGTCCCAGATTAAAGGGAGTAGAGAATAGACCTACTTCACGAAAAACTTTCTTCCACACTCCAATTTTGAGAAAGGCAACACAAAACCACCTCAATCATCCCACATTAAAGAGAGTAGAGAATAGACCTACTTCACGAAAAACTTTTTTCCACACTCCAATTTTGAGAAAGGCAACAAAAAGCCACCTCAATCATCCAACATTTCTACGAAAACAAAATCTTCACTTAAAGATATTTTTTATCGGAATAAACGCTCCAATCGGATCTTCGAGGGAATAACCTTGAGATAAGTTAATAGCGCACGCAAAAGAAAATTAAACTACACCAACATTGGTCTTGGAACTCCTACAGATTGACAAGATCCATATAGTAAAGAAAAAACTGAAAAGAAATAAGATGAAAGATTACTAAAGTATTGATACCTGAGACCCACCGGAGAGGAAATTGCTCAGGAAATAAAAGCAACAGCAGAAACGAAGTAGCGATCATTCTATACACATTCGTAGCAAAAAACCTAATAAGTAATGACGCAATCAATAACAGAATAATCTCCATCAAACTACATTCAAAACTTGTTGCTTTAACATCATCCAAGTATATACACATGCCAAAGACTCAAGCGAGGAGGAAGTAATACAGTTCTACGGTGTACTTAAGAAGAAAATTTCAAATAAAGAGATCAATGCGAAAAATAGTGAAACAAAGGAAGACAAATATAAAAGAAACAAATTCAACACCACCAGGTCAAACTCCCGACGAAGAAGACATTTTTTACACCCTTTTCTATGCAAATACCAGTTTTTCGGGTATTTTTATTAATTTTCAAAGAATCGAAAAAAAAATCAACACCCACAGGTCAAACTCCCATCAAAAGAGACATTTTTTACACCTCGTTTCTACGCAACCCCCAGGTCAAATTCCCGTCAAAGGAGACATTTTTTACACCTCGTTTCTACGCAAACAAGCGTTTTTCGGGTATTTTTATTAACTTTCTAAAAAAAAAACATACCTAATAGGAAAATATGGCATAGGGACTACTCTGAAAATGGTCTCATAAGTGATCACAAATTACACATAGGCCACTTTAAAAAGATAGGTACTACAAAGAGTAACATCACGTAGAACAATAATCAACGATGCGACCAAGTTTAGCAAAAAAACTTTATAACAACCCGAGCTACATATCTGTGGCAGAAAGCTAAGAAGATCACCACTGAAACGATTAAAGAAATCCCAAAAACACCAAACGTAGAAATGCTCCAGCACTGGATGACGAATAAAATCTTAAAACTAGTCAAAGAAAAACAGGAAATAAGAGTAAAAGGGTAAAAAACAACAGAAAAATAATCAAATCCACTTTTAACACAGCAAAGCCAGTTAACGAAGCTGCAGAAAGGAGAAAATTCACACGGCAGCGGCGCGAGGTACTCGAGAACAGATCACCAATCTAGGACAGATAATAAAGAAGGCACGCTAAATAAACAAATCAATGTACATTGCATAAAATGGGAACAACTGTGGCAAATACTACAAGATATGGGAGTCCCACACCAACTAAAATCACTAATTCAATAGCTAATCAGTAGTAAAAATTGACAAATACCAATCAAAACCCCTTAACATTGAAAGAGAAGTATGCCATGGATGCATACTATCACCAATTTTGTTCACAGAGTACATAATGAGAAAAGTACCAGAAAACTGGCGTAAAGATATAGTTATAGACAAAAATTATATCCCCAGGTCAAAATCTCGACGAAGGAGACATTTTTTCACCTTTTTCTATACAAATAACCTATTTTCTGGTATTATTATTAATTTGCAAAAATTTAAAAAAAAATCCAATCCCCCAGGTCAAACTCCCGACGAAGGAGACATTTTTTACACCGATTTTTCGGGTATTTTTATTAATTTTCGAAAAATGGAAAAAAATTCAATATCCCTATGTCAAACTTTCGACGAAGGAGACGTTTTTTACACCTCTTTTCGACGCAAACAACCGTTTCTCGGGCATTTTTATTAACTTTCAAAAAATCAAAAAAAAATTCAACATCCTCAGGTCAAATTCTCGACAAAGAAGTTACTTTTACCCCTTTTATTCACGTTTTGCCATTCGTAACGCAAATAATCTTTTTTCGGGTATTTTTAATTTTGCGGATGACTTTAGCAGAGGGTGTGATGAAAACGCTGAATGAGAAAACAAAAACTTTAGTCTAAAAGTCTACATCAGCAAAACGAAAAGCATGATCATAGATCGAGCAAATAATAATGGACACGACATATTAAATTAAAATGAAGTCTTTAACCAATTTACATACTTGGGAGTAATCTCTACAAACACAGGTAGATGTACAAAATTCTTCTTCTTATTCTAAGAGTACCATTTCCATTTACTGGAAGTTGGAAACAATCTCGGCAAATTCTCCCCGATGTTGTATTGCTCGTAGTATTGATTTGGCATCTAATCTGGTCCAGTCTTTTGTAATGTTTTTTTCTGCCTACACCGCGTCTTCCTTCTATTTTCTCCTCCATGATCAGATATGTACAAAATAAATCAATAGAATATAAGAAATAAAAATATGAGAATGGTAAGGAAACTGCAGATTCCGATCTATCGCTAAACACCAAGAAGAAAACAATGAAAACGTTAGTGTTTCCAAAATTACTATATGGGGTCGAATTATGGACACTTAAGTCTTAAGACAGACAAAAGATTGAGCAAAATCTGGTGCTGTCTAAGCATACGCTAGACATCCAAAAGAGCTGATGTGTAATATCCAACAAATAAACAAACTCTGGCGACTTTCTCAAATAGCCCACTCCCGAATCTTTAAATATTTCGGACACAGTACAAAAAAAGACGTTGAAAAGCTGAAGAAATTAATAACAGGGAAAAAATAGAGGAATCACATTTTCTCTGCAAAACTGACAAACGAAGAGAAGAAGAGCGACCCTTAAAAATTTTCATAATATTTTACCCTTACACTACGACATTACTAGATAATTTTTTTATATTCTTTAAAAATTTGAACAGCATTGGTCCAATTCAATTTACAAAAAGAGGTTTTTATGATAAATCCCAATGATAAATAAATTTTAATTTAAAACGTTCTAGTAACCCAAAAATTTTCTAAAAAAAAAATATTCCCTACAGTATGTCATTATTGGAAAAATTGTTGAGGCCCTAAGAAAAATTAAACAACATTGCTCCAAATACTTTTACATAAGGATAAAATTAAAATTGAAAAATTTAATTCAAAAATAAATTTTAATTAGTTTTAAGACCCCATCCATTCTAAAATAAGTTTAATAATAAATTCAATATCATCATAAGCATATAAAATCTGCAAAATTTATTAAAGGTATTTTTAGAAATTATTTATTATTTATGTGTTTGAGTTAATGTAAATTTTTCTTGAAGCAAAAACCTGAAATTATATTTCGGTGTTTTCGTAATATTATTTACGACATATTGCGAGTTGTATTTGAATAACATATAAGTTATAGAATCCGGGCAAATGCCAGATCGTGTACTTTCCCCATTATTTGTGATTTGCTGTCAGACTCCGGTCGGATTCCGGGTTTCCAACAATGGTGCGTGTCGGAGAATGCAACTGCGCTACCCAATACATAGCAACGAAATTCTTCAGATATGTCTGTATCGCTCTCCATCGTGCATAATGCCAATTGATAATCTGAATTGTGGTTTAGTATTATAACAAGCCAAACAGGCATGCTCGTTGTTGCATGATCAATTGCTTCATTATCGCTTATTAGCTAGTCATTGACGATTACATTAATTGATAAATTGTTTAATTGTTATACCGTTGAAACGAAACGCATTATCTTAAACAATGTTATCACACAAAATTAAATAAACCTCCAATTTATTATTTGTTTATTCCACTTCGACATTATGTTATTTTTATAAAACATCCTAATAGCATGTTCAGTATTAAGGGAAGCATACGCCCCGTGGTTCACCGCTTCCGCCACACTTCGACGTTGGAGCCGATTCTAAGGCATGTACCATAAATAAATAATGAAAGAACTTTTCTTGTGTAGTGCGCCTTCAAGTAACACAGATAAATTTGCTTTTTTGTCCCCACTGAAATATTGCTAACCTGAAAAATAGACCTGCGATATGGATCGCATATTTCTTCTTTTTAGTCAAATGATTTCACCAAGAAAAAAAAAGGATTTTATCGCTCTAAAAAAAAATATTACAAACGACTTAACTAAAAGCCACTTTTATCAAAATCAATTTTTATAAAGATGACAAAAAGTTACCAGAAAAAAAGGTAATAAAAGTGAAAAATTATATAAAATTTATAATTTTGAGAAAAAATTAAAAGGTAAAGGTGAATTTTTGTCAAATATTTATGAACTAAACGTATCTACCATGAGAAAAGTACCTTTTTTCTCCGCCAGAGGGCGTATCGCTTAGCTTGAATCGCCTATATTTTTATAGGAATTATTCAGGCATAAAATTATCCCTGCAATAAATTATAAAATAAAATCCATTTTAGCGCAATATTTTTTATTCCCGTTATTTATTCAAAAAACAGTTTAAATCTAAAACTTATTTCCTACATAATTTTTTGTTAAAAATTGCTTGAATATTTATTAAGTAATTCCATTTTTTATTTAAAGCATTTTTATTAACTTTCCATCAAAGGAAGTATTTGATTAATTTTTTTGTAGTTGAGTAAAATTTTTCATCTTACATCGCAACGTTTTTTTTTATTTTGTTTTATTTTGTGGTGGTGGTGTTGGGGAAAAAATATCTCTTTAATCCACAAGAGACCAAGTAACAATTCTCGGTTTCCTTTCTCTCTATATATAAGGTCTTTTGAGATGGAAGCACCGATCAAAAGCAATAAACGATAAAAAGCTTTATAAAATAACAGCAGAACTGGCATGAAAACAAAACTCGGGCGATTTAATGTACCTGAAAGACAAGAAGATTAATAAAATATCGCATAACTTTCAGCCCAGACACGTTTCCTGAAATATTACACTTGTTCCAATTAAAATCGTTCATATTTTGCAGGTAAATTTGTAAATAATATTCACACAATGGAATCAAATTGTAAATAATTTATTACTGATGTATGAATGTACGAGTTTATTATAATTTGAAGATATTGAAAATCCCCAACATAAATTTACTTAAAAGGTATCTTTGGTGTGTAACAATATTGAACTTTGAGAGGATGACATGGGGTCGAGCAAAGCCAAGGCGAGCCAAGACAGAAGACAAGTCTGCAATAACAGCCTCTTCCATATGTAACGCTCATGTATATTCACGGGCAGAACAAAGCCCCGGAGTAAACAATGATAGAACCAAGGCGCTCCGAGACGTTGCCTCGCTATCTGGCGAGCGCAGCGCGAATATTAGCATAATCGGATAAGACTTGTGCGATCATTATGGCAGCGATTAGGTCGCCGCTGATACCCACCACCACACAATGGTCATTGTAAACTATCATTGGCGTTATGATTAAGATACCAAAATGATAACATCAACGTATGTTTAGACATCAAAGCAGGAATAATTAAAAAGTCATCAGCGATGGGAAAAAATTTAATCTTGCTTAATAGAGCCGTTTTAACCTGGAACTTTTCATCGGAAAAAATTATAAAAAAAATATTGGGTAATGTAAACTTAATGGGCCTAAGCTTCTTAAAAATGGAAGCTTTAATCGATTAACATGTGTAATCACATAATTTTTTTTATAAAATAGAATATCGCAAGATTTCTTTGTTTACTTTTCCAAGATATTTGTGTAATCGTCAGTTTGTGCTAAAATCTCCAAATTGAAACGATAATCTTAATGCTTGTGTGATATTGAAAGCACTTTGATCATCTGCAACCTTCATTACCGTAATATTTCGGACTTTTTAACAAAAACACATGAAGATTACCGGCATTTTCTCAACGAAAATGTACATTTTAGCGTCTTGCAATATTTTTTTTTATTGAGATACCTTGACAGTTGTCATGGATAAATTGGGCGCCCAACGTGGGGCCGAAAGAAAAACCTGAGTGGGAGTGAAATAGGCGATTCAAATTAATTTTTCCCGACATATTTTATTGCTCTAAATGGGTAAAATAGGGTTTTGACAGATTATAATAATAGTAACTTGGTGCTTTTTTGTGTGTTTTTCTGTGGCAGCGCTCTTTTCTGGGTGCTTTTTTTATGCTTGGTGAGTTTAAAAATATCGTTTATATATGTAGCCACTTATGAATTAAATAAAGTACTCACTACGGAAGAAGTACATTTTTTTCCGCTAGAGGGCGTATCGCTTAACTTGAATCGTCAATAACTGTACACTGTTGCCAAGTTATACTATTTTACTTACTAAACGCGTAAAAGAAAACTTTTCGAATAGTTTATTTTATATGTATTGATAATTTTGGAGCTCAATTTCACTAATTTTGTATTAAGACAACTTAAAATTGCAGATCCAATTAAATCAAGCTAAAATCTTAGATTAAGAGGGTAAAATTAAACCATAGCGGTTACAATGACAGCTAAGCAGTTCAAGCAGTTATTGAAGAGTATGAAAACTATAAACAAGCAACCGGAAAATGGAGAACTTGTACCAAACACAGGTAACAATGTCACTTGTCAATCCCGGTTTTCGGCTAATAAAAATGAGGATGTAAAGGCGTTTACAAACGCTATAATAAATTTCAATGATTGTTTGCCCATGCTATTAGATGGACCTGCGGCTATTTGGTAACAGGGTACCAAATCAGCTGTAACCAGTTGCGTCCATGCAATTCAGTCTTTGAGACATGCACGGATTTAATAAACAACATCACCCAATTTATCGTGAATATTTGCACGAGAGTAAGAAAGACAAGAGCCTACGAATGTTTTTGTTAACACCGCGTGAGCATTGTTATCCAAGTTGTCGATAGATTCGTCATAACACATAAACTCACCAAATGGTATAGGTTATAAAAAATTTCAACAAAGAAGCCCCATAGATGGTTTTAACAATTTAAACGAAATAATTAAAAAATCATGAAAGATACGTTTATACTCATTAAACGAAAACAAGCAGGCAATCTACAAGAACCGAAATTTAAACCAAGACCCAAATGTAATAAATTTTGGTCATATTTAAAAAATATTGTCGTAGTTTTGCAAGAGCCACAAAGAATACCGAGAATCCAAGAGTAATAACATGTTCCGGTTGTAAGCAAGTAGGGCATATCGATCTAATTGCCTAGACTTACGAGGTGCTACTGCAGGAAACGTAAAAAGCGCTTCAGTTAAATTTTGCACGTTGGTTACAGAAATGTTACAGGTAATTCAATGTTACGTCCAATTTTACATGTTTAAATATTAGAAAAATCGGGCATAGGATTACTTGATACTGGTGCCAGGCATAGTATAGCCTGGTACAGTTTGTAGAATTTGTGCAAAGTTTTAAAAGGCCAAGGCCATTTACTGCTTAGACGATTTCTATAAAAATGGCTGACGGAATTGAGAGTGTTCGTGACATTCTGATTACCACAGTTAACGTACATTTACATGATAAAATAATACCTACATTCCAATAATACTACATTCCAAGTAATTCCTGAAACTAATATTAATATACTTTTTGAGATAGATTGTACGCTTGCTGTCAAAGTACTAATAGATGTTTCAAGAAAATTATATTACATTTCCGAACAGCCTTTCCACAAGTATCAATTGTCTGTCGAAAAACCAAACGATCGTCATTTAGCGCTACATAAAGTTGGGGTAATGAGACCTAACGAGGGTGCCATGCTAGGCGAATCCGATCGAAAACGATTAAATAACCTTATTCACAATATGGTCCAAGTTTTGGACTTATAGAGAGAGACAACTCTTTTCGCGGAGCACACCATTGGTACAGGTGACCAATTACCAATTGCGGTGCCACCTTATCAATTAATAGCAAAACTAAATCTTCGTAACTTTATTGAAAATTTTAGTTCCTCAGCTAAAGACTTATCTATTAAGACATGTGGATACTCTTCGTAAAGCGTGTGAAGTTGCCGAATGAAAAAAATTAAAATTACGTCAATGAGCAACGACATAATGTAAATGAATATTTTCCTGAATACCGAATTTGGGTCATAGAATTTGGCCCAAAAGTCAACCTCACTTGCTCGAGTGGTGTTCGCACCCAGTGCAGCCTGTCGATAACCAACGAGGCTCTAACGACCGAGAAAGTGTCGGTATAAGCAGACCCTTCATACTAGCCAACAGCTTAGGGTGGAAAAGCTAGTATGAAGTAGGGCACTTTATTGTCCTTGCTGCGAGAAATCGCTCCAGAAGGCGGAGGAACTGACAAAATGGGAAACTGCATTAGAATGTAGAAAGGAGATTACTACTACATTAAAAATCCAACAGGACATCCCAAACTAAATCAACATGGTTTTAACGAATAAAACCCAAACCCAAACAATTACTACTCATGGAATTCGGAGACCAAGAGTCGGAAATGAAAGTAAGTCACAAAGAGATCACAGGGCTTCCCAGGTCGTCAACAAGCGAACACTCTGTGAAACAACAGCCACAACAAATGGCAAAGTACTGAAAAATGGCAAGATCAAACCAATAAATCAAGGAAAAGCTTTAAACGTGCACAGGAAAACTGTCGGACTAGCAAAATGGAACGTGCATAGTCTGTTTCAAGCAGGTAAACTAGGTAATGTAAATTTAGAGATGAATAGATTGAAAATCAAAATACTAGGACTAAGCGAAGTCCGGTGGCCAGGATCTGAAAAATGCCCCACGGATAACGATTATCCTATGTTAGAGTCTATATAGAGGAGGAATTAATAATTAGTAATATCATGTTTAAATTGCCGAAAAGGAGACTGTGCATATGCTGACAAAGTGGATAATATAATTAGAAACCAGATCGTGCATGTCTTACTCAACAAGAGGTTTCGGAAATGCGTAAAATCGGCGAAAACATACCCTGGAACAGACATCGGTAGTCATGACTCATGACAATCCGGTAGTAATAGACGTGTATATAAAAATAAAGAAAACTCAAAAGCCAAATAGACAAAACAACCACATCAATATCCGGGCGTTACAATAAGCAGAAACCCGGGACTTTGTGACAATTGATATAAATCAAAAACTCCATACGCTGAACAAAGAACATAACACCACCACACCACAAGGAGATTGAGGAATTAGACCGAAAGTACGACAGTCAATTTACACAAGAAGATTAAAGACATTACGAACATTGCATCAAAACGAGAGTCATGTATTTTAAAAGACGAACACGAAAAGGTAACTATTGAACCTGACGCAAAGTCAAAACTATGGAAAAAATACATACCCCAACTCTTTAGTGACGAGAGACCAGATAAAATAAAGTATTAAAACTACTAGACCAATGTTCAATTACTGTCATCACTGAATTGTTCAACGTTATATATAGAACAGGCCAAATCCCCAAAAAATGGCTTCTTTCTACCTTTATCCCAATATGGAAGAAGCCTTGAGAGTCAAAATGTAACGACCATCGGCCTATAAGCCTAATCAGCCAAATCCTAAAAATATTCCTAAGAATTATACACACCAGAATATATAATAAGTGTAAGACTGAGACCTCAGATACACAATTTGAGTTCCGAAATGAAATAGGAACTAGGGAAGCCATTTTTGTCTTTAATGTCGTAGCACAAAGATGTCTGGATGTAAATTAAATCGTATACGTGTGCTTTCTATACTACAGCAAAGCCTTTGATAATGTGAAGCATGACAAACTCCTAGATATTTTGCAAAAGATTAATATTAATTATCAGGACATAAGGATAATATCTAACCTTTATTGGGGACAAACCGCGAGAGTTAACAACCTCACGGAAGAAGTCTCTATCCAACAAGGAGTTAGACAAGAATGTATCCTCTCCCCATTGCTATTCATTATCTACTCGCAATACATTTTCCGGGAAGCATTGGAAAGTAAGACGGCAGGAATAATAATCAACGGAAGAACTATGGACAATATTAGGTACGCTGTCGACACCGCACTGCTAGTAAGCGATCTAGGTAGCCTAAAAGCAATGATAATTAGAGTGACAACAATAAGCAGGGAATACGGACTTCACATAAATACCACCAAGACCAAAATGATAGTAATATTAAAAAAAAATATTATAAGCGGCCAACTAGTGGTGGATAATAAGGTAATAGAACAGGTCCCACACTTTAAATACCTTGGCACTAAAATTAACCACCAAATCACACATCGAGACAACATCCCTGCAAGAATCGAGAAAGCGAGAGGGATATTTATCAAACTAAAAAAAACTGCTAACAGCCCATAACCTCTCCTTGAATCTGAGAACAAGAATGGTCCATTTGGACGTTTTCCCAGTACTTCTGTATGA
>JARJDX010055778.1:0-14408 GCA_030264735.1 Gymnusa sp. GC000175 | reverse complement strand
TGCGTTTAAATTCAGAACCTGGCAACATTTATTAAATATAAAATAAATTACATAGGTAATTATAAATAAAAGAAATGTCATCCATACCCAAATAGTCGCTTGCTTAAAATGTTTTGAACAAACTGACATTGTATTGCTGATTACTTTTCCAATTTTGAGAGATACTTGCAAGTATATGCATAGATATGCAACAGTATCTTTTTAAACTCATTTTAAATAATTCAAAATGTAACACTTAAATAAAATAATAATAGCAGAAAAAACTGATAAGGCACAGGAAAAAACAAAGTAAGAAAGAACAACTGGCAATCTAGTGCAATAGAAGATTCGTTTTTTGTAATTTTCCTACTTGTCAATTGACAGCAGGTAAATATTCCTAAGGAAAGTGATCTTATAAATAATGTAGTTTAAATTATTGCACATATAAATAAAAACACAAAGGACTAGCCCAACATGCATAAAAACAAAATATTAAAAAACAACAAAATCTAATGAATAACACAAATTAACAGTATAATTTACAAAACTTTTACGAGCGTAATGTAAAAAAATCCGCCAGGGGCCGACTCTTTCGTCGCAACTTCCCAATATATTTTAGGTTGACAGAAAATAAAATTGACATATTTTTGTATATTTTGTTTTTTATCTCAATCTTAAATTGTATTTGCACAGATTGCCTCGATCCTTTCCTATGCAAAGTCACAAAATGCAAATGGGAATTTGAAACTTATTTGTTTTTATTTAATTTTAAAAATTGGGCATAATAAAAATACATTATATACTGGTAACTAAAAGTAGATTTAACGTTTTTGTATTTGCATACAAATTTTTAAAATATGACATTGCATAGACAGAGAAGCATTTCGGTTGTTATTTAAGCCGCTTCTGAGCACAGTTAAAGAAGTAGATTTCCCCAAAAAAAAAAAAAAAAAAAAAAGACCCAGTTTTAAGTATCGTTATCACGGTAAGTTTGAGAAGAACACGATTTGTGAAGATGTAATAAATTCCTCTCGGGGATTCTTCTCACGGCTGATTGGGACATTCCCGAATCGAGTGCAATTTTTCTGGTGCTCATATGTAGATTTTCTTGAGTTGCTGCAAGAACCATCACTGAGGAGTGTTGCTGGTCGTGCTCGTACATTTTTCGTTTTCCTCAAATTTAAAGTAGTTTTAAATAAAGCTTTGTTTCGAGCGCTCAAATCAGCAAGATTTCGGTGGTCGGCGATCTGCATGTCTCTGATTGTACACCCTGGACGCGAAAAAGTAATTTCTCCCAACATATAAATCATATCAATCTTCGAATTGCATTTCTCTATTGAGGTCTTAAATAGATATTATTTAAGGTCACTTGTGACATATTATAGCATGCTTGATTTTTAATATAGCAATAAATAGATTTTTTTGTGGGGATCCTGTAAACCCCATGGGGCATGTCCCTAGGTGGTGGTAGGGAAAAAACCGACAAGCTTTGCTTGTAGGATAGGAGTCATAAGAAATAGCTTTTGCGAACCAACAGGACATCAATAAGCCAGGCTGGCAACCTACCTAAAGTTGTAAAAACGTAGATATGCTCACAGAACCAATCAATTAAACTCGGAAATTGGACGGATGACAACTACGACGACTAACAGAGAAAACGGAAAATTGTGGAGAGGAAATGTGGTCATAATTGCGACCTGGAATACCATGTCCTGGCCAAGGAAAGATAAATAAATCGTACAGGAGCTCGAAAAAGAAAAAAAGGAATATGTGCTTTAAAAGAAACCAAGAGGAAAGGTAAAGAGAAGGAACCAATCGAAAACTATATTCTCATCTACAATGGAAAGCCAAAGGAACAAAGAGCAAAATCCAGAGTGAGACTATTAGTGCACAAGAGACTCGAAGATACTATCAAGATGGGAGATTACAAAAATTTCTCTGTCCTATGGGTAGTACTTAAACTGCCAAACACCCCACTAATATCATTTGCGTATATGCACCAGACATATCAGTACCAGAAGAAGAAACAGAGGCATTCTATGATGATATGAAAATCTCTATCAATGCAATACCACTGGCACTGGGAAAAGAAATGTTCATACTGGGCGATCAAACACACTGAGGATCACCCGATTAAATACAAATACTTATGGCAGAATACCAGAGGGCAACAGTCAGTTATCGACTAGATAATAATCAATAGGATAATTCGCCTACGCCAGATCCTGAACGTGCGTACACTAAACTCGGCGAACATAGGAAGTGACCATAGGGTCATAGTATGCAACCACAGATTAAAACCCCAAGAAGGAAAAAAATTAAAATCGATCTACGTAATAAAATTTAAAGTCACAATCACTTGCGAATGAAGTACAAGGATATTAAATGAAGCTAGACTAGCCCAGAAGCTAGTTACAAGACCAGTTGAACAAAATTCCACAATTGAGGAATAATGGATTATGCCCATTGGAACAAAACATCGTCGACGCTCCAAATACGGCCATAGACAACGGATAACCAACGTCAACCGCAATAATAAAACAGCACGGTTCACACCAGAAGTAAAAGAACTGGCACAAGACAAAAAGAATGCATACCTGAACTACCTAAGTAATTAATCTGAAGCAAAGTGGCAAAGTAAGTTGAACAGCGCAATAAAACGAACGCAGATAGAAGGATAGTCCCCAGCGAGGACTGGGACAGAGCAATATCTCGGGAATGCAAAAAGATATCGAAATTTTGAAAACGTCATACTTACTCATACCTTGTGGCGCTCATTTATTGAGAAAAAATTTAAAGTTTGGATCCTCCTTCAGGTTAAGCCATTCAACCACATTTTTTTAAATGGAGTAGAATATTTTTTTACTATATTTCGATTCCTTGGAATTTTTTTTATAACTTTTATCACAAGATGTTTGAACCTATCTCTAATAGTTTCCGAGAAAAAAAATTTTTTTAAAGAAAATATCAACATGATTTTATTACATAACCTTAATTTTTTATCATAAACTAAAATACAAAATTACATAAATTATACTGATGTTCAAATATTTTTTCATAAAAAAATATAAAAATAAATATGTAATTTTTGACACCTGGACCGCCCACTAGATTTATGAGAGAATTAAAGAATTTCAATATTAACCTAAGTGTATTTTATTTTTTTCAAAATTATGATAAAAAATTAAGGTTGTGTAATAAAATGACCTTCAATTACTTAGGTGCGGATATCTCAAGTTTCAAGGCACTAGACAAAGAAGTAAAGGCTCAAACCATCAAAGCAGCCAGAATATCGGAATGCATGAAGGACATGATATGGAATAATCGACACGTAAAGCAAGATCCGAATATATAAAACCATAGTGAGGGCAATTATGACTTATCTGTAGAGATAAGGACCCATACCACCAAAACAATACAACTCATAAGAACATTGAAAATGAAAGTAGTGAGAGCAATACAACGGAAAAGCTTGCATGACAGAATGAGGAGTGAAGATCTAAGAGAAAGAAGTAATTTTCAAGATGTAGCAAAGTGGATTTAAAGCAGAAGGAAAAGGTGAAAGGATCATGTAAACAGAATGATATAAAGGGATAAAAAGGTTACCTCTGGTGTACCTCAGGGTTCACATCTGGGCCCGCTACTATTCATATTGTTTATAAATAATTTAAAATTTAAAGTTCCCACTTACTCATTCTTATTGTATGCAGATGATTTAAAGCTTGATGTATTTGTCTCATGGTGTGATATGAACGAAATTTATGTAAATATTAAAAAACGTTAATTCATTACTTTTTTCTAGATTGAGGAATTGGATATCCCATCACTATGGCCAACAACTGGAATCGGTCGTACTTCTTAAAGATCTGGAGGTTTTGAATTACCCAAAATTTAAATTTTCAGCCCACATTAAACAGTCGGTATTGAAAGCCAATCGTATGTTGGGTTTTATAAGAGGCATGCCCAGTGATTTTACAAAACCGAAATCTTTCAGGACATTGGCGACACCGATTTTGTTGCAAGCGTTTACCCGATATATGACAATAATATAAAAAAAATATAAAGTTCTCAGTACAAGTTTTTAAATTACGTGACATGGAAACACCATTTAACATCTCCTAGAATTAATTATGTTTAGGGTATAGTATGTGAATTCGCATAGAGGGTTAAAAGATTTAGAGTTCTTATATAATGTACTTAATAAGAACATTAACTGTATGCTAAAATATTTTGGAAAGTCCCAACAATGAAACTAAAATATCGACCAAATGAACTTTGTTATACCTTTGTCTAGGACTAATCAATTTAGTAATACGCCAGTAAGGAAAATGAACAAACTAGCGAATGATTTGAGTATCGATATGTATTCAAATCCTAAATGTATTAACCACAGGAGACATAGTCTGTTAAATGATTTTTCTTAATATTTTCACGGTTTTTAACTGCATCAACAGTGATTACAAACTATAAATGTACTTTTAATTTCTAATCACATTATGTATTATGTAATTTCTTTTTTATTGGGCGATCGCTTGTTAAAATAAACAATTATTATTATGATTTAGAATTTAAGCGACTTGAGTCGATGTAAATTTTCTTACTTTCGCCATTGCAGGGAGCATTCTTAAGGCGGAAAAGTCCCATGTCGGTCAGTCAACGAACTTTTCTGGGAAACTGATAGGAAGAAGAGGTAAAGGGAGACCATCCAAGCATTGGAAAAAATGCTGGATTTCGACATCGGAGGAGACGGGAAATTTTTATAGAACCAACAGGCTGAAGCCTATTAACAGGAAGAAGAAAAAGAAGAATAGATTGTACAAGGTGGACCAACGCCAGCCGGATCATATGATCCGACATGTTATAAAAAAAGTATAATGTTATTTTTCAGACCATTTGAAGGGTAACTTATGCAATAAAAAAATATATCTACAAAAATATGAAAGTTTTTTTTCTGTGAAACCTAAAATACATTAAATATTATTTACTTTTAAACTAAATAGTGTACATTATAATGATGGAAAATTTTTGCTCCATTTAATAAAAATATAGAATAGGGTAAAACGAATTATAATTATAATTAATGAAAGCCAACTTTAATTTTCAATTTTTGACATACACGAACTAGTAATAGGTCTAAATATACTGCAGTTCATTATTATTAAGAGGGCAAATAAGAATTGGTTATATCTTATTTAGCTTAAGAGATTAATTTTTTTGAAAACCTTCAATGGTGTCATTAAATCAATAAAAGTTTTAATATCTCTAGAGTCTAGACTCTAGAGTATATGAAATGTATATATGAAATCTCTTGACAGGCTATCCAAAATTATCTCAATTGCATCAAACAGGAAAATTAATTTTTAAAAATCTTATTACCTCTAATAAATCAATCATTTTTGTCATTTGTGAATAAATAAGAACTCTGTGGCCTTCTTCCTTTAGTTTCTTTAATAACCCATCAAGCACAAATAGTTTTCCTGAATCAGTTACCAATGTTTCCTTATCTGAAATCAGAAATTTCACATTTATAAAAACAATATTATTAAAATAAAAAATGTCATCCATGATAAAATGACTAGTTTAAAATTCTTTTATTTTTAATATCCATAAAAATAATTTTATGGCCATCCTTGTATTCTTTCGCATTGAAAAATCAACAAACATATTTAAAACACCTATGTATAAATGATTTCGTCTTTATTTAAACAATAAATAGTTTTATTATCATTGTAATTAGATACACTAAATGGCAAAAAAACGGGCACATTGAAATATATTATTAGAACTTAAATGTAGAGTACCCTACCCACAGACAATTCATATGTTATTATTATCATCCCAAATCTCTCTTGAAAATCATTAAACCATTTTGTGTGGTAATAGATATATATCTTCATTAGTATTTAACATATGTTAATATATGCAATAATGTTTAAAATAATTCTATTTTGTGTAAAAATAAATAGATAATAAATATTAAGCCACTTTTATAAAATTTCATCATCTAGAGATGTAAAAAGTATGAATTAATTATCAAATAAAAATTATAAATAATTTAGTAATTATAGGATCGCAAAATTTAGTGTTTGATATTTTTATTGGTTGTTGCCAACGTTTCGCTCGCCATTGCAAAGAGCATTCTCAAGGCGGAAAAGTCCGATGACAGTCATCGGATATTGACTCTAATTTCATCTGAAAATGATGTAGGCCTACACACCATGAGGATGTTTATTGCCACATATGTAAGTTATGGTTTTTGAGAAGCATTTTCTACAGTCGAGCATTTACTAACCATCCGAACACCGAAAAATTCATTGAATATAATGTCCGCTACACCTAGCTTTATTAGATTACCAAAAAGCCTTTGTTATCGTAGAAATATTGTCAATCCTAAAAGCATTGGACAATGTCGGAATAGACAACAAGTATAGTAATCTAATAGCATATATATACAAATATGGCACCCTGCAAGTAAAATTTGATAACCAACAAAATACATATAGAACAGTGAGGAAAGGTGTCACCATATCAGTAAAGTTATTTTCACTAGCATTGGAAGACACTAAATTGGGATAATTATGGTATCAGCGCTGATGGAAAAATGCTAAATATCCCCGTTTCGCCGATGATATTGTACTAATTGGTAAAAACATCGAAGAACTAAGAAGAGTGCTGTTAATTTTAAATAATACTTCAAAACATGTCAGCTTACAAATGAATACCGCAAAAGCTAAACTCATGTCATAGCACAGAACATGTAATTATAGACTAAACTGCATACTACCGGTACTTGCTTTTGGGCTTGAAACTACAATCATCATCTCAGCATTAACCCAAAATCTGAAAAGAACCCAAAGAGCTATGAAACGGGCAAGGCTAGGCGTCTCGCTGAGAGACTGAATACGTAACGAGGAAGTCCGAAAAAGATCAGAGGTCACCGATATTATCAAACTATATCGGAACACCGCTAGCGTTGGTCAATGGAGACCCAGAACAATAAAAAGAAGCATCTCAGAGAGATGGGTGTACGACACCTCAAGAAGAACCTGTCAACAAAAAGCTCAAAACAAATGGATTTGGCATAGTTTAGAGAAGTCCAGAAGTGGACATCAGAAAACTTACAGAAGAAGAAGAAGAAATAAACTTGAGAAAAAAGAAAAAAAATGTGAGATGCCAAAAATATTACTCGATTACTCCTATCATTTTAAATTATGTTCATATTACCTGGTATAGTAATATTAGACCATCCATTATGAGGTGTAATAACTTCAACTGGGCTACTAGGAACAATTGGATGCAAATATTGACTTCGCTTCACCAATACCTTATTTTCCGTGGATTTATTCCAATTATAATACAACGCTGTCCAAGACCAATCTTCCAAATGTTTTTTAAAATCATAAGCAGCTCTTCTTGAATAGCAATAAAGCAAAGGGTGTATTGTTGAAATCTACATAATAACAAAATTATTTATTATGCATCGGTCAATAGCTATTGTTTCTTCTTACCTTAGGCATATGACTAAATAAAAACGTCGGTAGTTCAGTCTTTTCACACCTAAAAATATATGGTTGGCGCTTATCATATAAAAATTCAGATGAGTTCATTTGTTGCGAACTTTTGGCCTAAAATGAATTATTCAGTAAAATACTTCTTTAAACGTGATATATAATTACTTTAAGCTTTAAATCAACTTCAGATTCTTCACAGGCATTATTTCTACACCTAATATTTCTGTGTTCAATTGTTTCTGGCATAGAATGATAGTAATGATCACAGAATGTATACACAACTCTATTTGCCATGTTATTCCATGTAAACAATAATTGTTTTAGTACATTACTACTACAAACAGAGGGATATGATAATTTAAAAAACATGTTGGTTAATAAATTAAATTTTGTTAAATTGTTTGACCAAACACCCCTATGATACTGATTATAAAATAATTTGCATAATTCAAAATAACTCTTCCACCTGAAATAATGAAAAAAAGTTTAAACACATAAAAAAAATTATTTAATTTTATACCTCATAACTAAATTACCCTGAAATATTTCATAAATTTCATGACTAGATAAACGTAGGCTAAGGCATATGTTAAACAAACTGTGTGTTTCAGTAATTGAACGAGTAATGTATTCTTTGGAAAATAAAAAATTATTTTTTAATACCATCCAATTTTCTTTGCGCACATTCGTGTCATAAACCAAATATGGAATTTGATATGATTGTGGTAATAAATATATTGGAGACTTTGCATCCCTCCTTTCAAATAATTCTGGATGATTGCAAACCTAAAACAGTAAATAAATATCTGAACGGTGAGTAATTTTATACTTACTTTTCTAAATTGCATAACTAAATTCATCAAATTTGAAGTAAAATTCTTATCAACAGAATGTGAGTCACCTCCACCCACAGTATAATGTAATAAATCCTCAATATGAATTTTTTGTTTTAATGCCATATATAATAAACGTTGTCTTGTGGTTAGTGGACAATACACCATAATTTCTATCTTATCCGATAGCTCATTTTCCACATCTTTTTTAATTCGCCTCAACATAAATGGTTTTAAAATCATATGCAATCGCGATAAATGTTCTAAAACAATTGTTTTACTTTTAAATCAAATAAAATTTATGAAATCTAACTTTCATCAATTCCTGTTTTGTTTTCTGCATGACTTTCAATGTCTTTTGAGAACCATTCATTGAACTCTTCATGTGAATCAAATAAAGTTGGCATAATAAAATGGAGCAATGCCCAAAGTTCCGCCATGCTATTTTGAATGGGAGTACCACTTAATAATAATCTGTTGCGACAATTAAATCCTAGTAATGTTTTCCATCTCATACTAAAATGTATAAATTTTTACGTTATCATAAGATAGTAATAGAAAGTATTGTAAGTATCAAAAAATATTGAGATTTTATTATAAATATGTACACCTTTTAGGGTCCCGTTTTAAAAAATGTCTGGTGTGTATGGTTGTACACCACTTTTTTGTGAGCAAGTCTCAAAAACTTTTAAAGATTACGACCAATTTGATATTTATGTTTTATACAACTAAACTTCGATTTAATCAGGTTTGTTATGATGCAGTTTACTCTTTGCATTTTCTTAACAATTTTGGAAATGGGGTACTAATTTTCGTTTGAAACAAAAAAAATACCTTTTTCACAATTAAAGTGTTGTCTAATTTGTGATCTATCACGTGGACGGAGGCCTTTTCCTTCCACGATAGGCTGCTTGATGCACCACGATTTACGTGCTGGGGGGCACGTTCAGGGAGATCACAGGATATTCAGCGTGTACGCCGAGGCATTAAAGAAGAGCCTCCAATGTCAACCCGAAGACGAACCCAGCAGCTGGACTTGTTTCGAACCTCGCTCCAGAGAATTCAAGGGAAGCTAAAGGTCTATTCGTATAAGGTACACCTAGTGCAGGAACTGATGCCGATTATCGAACATGATTAGCGTACGACATCCAGATCCAAGAATTGGCAAGGCAAAAACCTGATTTTATTAACAAACTTATAATGGGCGATGAGGCCCACTTCCACTAAACGGATTTGTTAATAAACAAAATATGCAATTTTGGGGTATAGAAAATCCAAAAATAGTTCACAAACGTAATCTGCGCCTTGTAAAAGAAACTGTTTAATATGGTGCGGAAAGAGTTTATGGACCTTATTTCTTTGAAGATCAGACAAAAAACGCACTCCCCAATCATCAATGGCGAAAGGTATCGAAAAGTGCTAGAGAATCTCGTGTGTCCTGCAGTCGTGAACACACCAGAAGTATGGTGGCAGCAAGAAGGTGCTACTGCCCATACAGCTCGCCCTACAAATCTTAACACAAATTATTAAAAGAAGGATAATTTCGCAAAACTCTATAACCAAGTGGTCGTCACGCTCCCCCGACATGACTGCTCCAGACTTCTTTTTATGGGGGTATTTGGGGGGTGTACCACAATAATCCTAGAACCATTCAGCAATTGAAGGCCAACATCCGTAAAGACATTGTAAAATAAGTCAAAAACATTACGACAGGTGATGGTTCACTCCCTAGAAAGAGCGCGTCAGTGTGAAGAGCAAAATTGTGGCTATTAAAAGGATGTAATTTTCAAAACTAAATAAATTTTATTTCCAATGGTCTAGCGACTTTTGGGTCACCCTGTAAATATATAGTACAACGAGAAGAATTGAAAAAACAAAACTACACGAATCAAATAATATAAAAAATTATGTTTGTTTAGTTAGCTTTCTGGTAGGTTTTTTAAGCGTGGGTCCTATCCACCTCCATTTTTGTTTTTTCAGTCTTTAAAATTGGGTCTTGGTTGGTTCTTTTCAATGTACTTTTTAAAATTATTTAATTTAAAAAAATTTATCTAACACAGTTGTGACTATTGTCGTAAGATAAAGTAAAAAATGGAAAATATAAAGATTGTACTGTATAGAATAGACTATGGAGGAATACCATTGCAAAAATATAACCACAAATACTAGGACTGAGAGTACAGTAAATATCTTAAACTAGATGAATCGCAGTGTGATTTTATTATTGTTACGATAGTAAGATAAAATTAATTTTAGACACATGTGTCACCTTAGACAAAAACATGAACATATTTCATTATTTATTAGCTTATCAGAATGACATATATTACATATGTGTTTACAACTTGTCTTAAAATATAGGATGGAAATAATTTTACTGTCAGATTACTTAGCAAAGAACAACAAAAAGTTCTTAAAAAGTTAAATTTTATAGGAACAACATTTATTGCTAATTTAATTTTAACCATCAGGTTTATGAAAAAAACATAAGTTTTTTTTATCATACCTGATAGTTTTTTAAATATCTGCATATAACCAATAAGCTATCACTTCCGGTTGTTGTATTTTAGCCTCTCAATTTTTTGTTAAAAGCTTAAATATAAACTTACAAGCCAATTAGTTAAGCCGGCTAAGCCATAGAGAGGGACACTCACACACAGACAGACACAATATCATAACCCACTATTTTGAAAAAAACAAAGTCGAAAAGGGATATTTCCGAAGGTGTCCGGACAATTCGTTGCGGAAAATTCTGAGGTAAGATTAGATATGAGCAGGTGTTTTTAAACCAATATGGGTCTTTGGCGATCTACCGGGTAAAATTGGATGCGAGTGGTGTTTTTAGACTAAAATGGGTCTAGAGTGATTTAACAGGGTAAAACTATATGTGGGCGGTGTTTTTATGCCAAAATAGGTCTACGAAGACCTGATGGGGTAAAATTAGACCAAAATGGATCTACAGGCGGACAATTCGGAGCAAAATATAAGATGAAGATTCAATAGTATTAAAAATATTTACCTTTTATTCATATTTTTACATTTGCTAGAAAACTAACTACATATGTATTGTATGTAAGAAGTATCTTCTAGAAAACTTTTAGATATATACAAACACATGATTAATCTATCAGATCAATATTTCCGCGGCGTTGGCGACTAATTGTCAGCGCCAGACGCGACAAATTGTCCTAGAACCATTTCCGAAGTATTCTTGATATTAAAAATTTTCGTGATTACAATACTTTCTTTTACTTCGTAAATGAGTTAACATGTGGTTATGTACGAATAAATTGTGGACTTACCTGCTACGGTTAGCTTTTGCCCAATACCACCAACCAAATAAATATTTAAATGGTAGTCGCTTCTAACACATAAGTAAATATAAACAGAAACAAATAATATCATTTATACGTGTACAAACAAAAACGTCTTATTGCTTTAGTTCCCTATTATACTAATTTTATAAATCTAAAGAATTTGACCCTAAATGAAAGATTAACGTATAAGATGCAAATTGTTTATTACCTGCTGGTGCTTTTAATAGCTTGTGCTTCATCCAGTACCATGTATTGCCACTTAATTCGATTAAAGTATTTTACATCAGAAATAACAATTTGATAGCTAGTAATTACAACATGAAAGCCTGCGTCTTTGGTATGCATTCCATCTTGATTCCAGAATTGTCTCAAAATTTTTCGATCCTAAAAAATAGACTTAAATATTTTATTAATTTTTATTAATGTAAGTTTATGCTTACAGCTGGATTTCCCCAATATGGAACAACCTTAAAATTAGGAACAAATTTGGCAAATTCCTGTTGCCAATTGTGAAGAGTTGAAGCAGGACAAATGACAAGAAAAGGACCCCAAAGATCTATAAATATATTGCCAATGTACAAATGATATTATGAATATTTAGGAGGTAAACAGTTACATAATTTGCTACCATTTGAAATTAGTCACATTATTTACCTTGCAATTCTGCTAAATGACTTAAAAAAGCAATACTTTGTACGGTTTTTCCCAAACCCATTTCATCGGCTAAAATCCCGCTAATTCCCTGATCATACAAATTAGCCAACCAATTCATACCACGAAGTTGATAAGCCTTCAGAGTTCCTTTAAAAATCAAAGGTTGTGTAAATTCCCCATCCACTGTATCAAGAGTTTTTCTCATTTCATTTTTTATTTCAACAGTTGCTTCCATATCAAACAATCTTGTCCTTGCCTTTTCATTTTGAAAAGCATCATGAGCATTTTTAATTGCTTTAGCTTTCATTGCGTCGCTAAAATTTTCAATTATGCATAAGACAGGAAACACAATCATATCATTTAAAAAATATTCTAACTATATATTTCTTGCCATGTTTCCGACTATAAGCTTTGTTTTTAACTGGGGACGACGAACAAGCGATCAACCCCAAAGAAACTAATAAAATCTTAAGCACTACATTGAACTAGAACTGTGGCGTCTGGTTTGCATAGATGCTGAACTATAGACAAAGCCCAAACAATTTGAAAAAGAAACTAAACCGAAAACCTATAGTATGCTCCCTTCATATAAAATAATCCGAGTAAGTGTGAATTAGTGGACTGATTTAAAATAATCAATCAGATTATTATGACAATAGTAATTTTTTGTTAACTAAAAGACATATTTGTAAAAAAATATATTTACTGAAAGAATTTGATTTGACTTCGAATTTCTTAAATCTTATTAACGCATTTAATTTTTTTACTGGAGATCAAAGGTTGCTAAAGGGTCTCAGAGATAGTTAATTTTGCACTATAACAAAAATCGGAGAAAAGCGGTAAATGAATATTGGATGTTGGAATGTACAGAGAATAAGTAACAAATACACAGAAATATTCAGCGAATTACAGAGAATGCAAATGGCTGTCCTAACTAAAAAAAAGAAAGGTAACAGAAGCGAAATAATAATAGGAATTTGTTCACTTCTATAGAGGAGTAAAACAATGCAAAGAAGCAAAGCTGAAGTATCAATATTTTTCAATAAAAAGCTCAAATCCTGCATAAAAAATTGAACAGCAATCAATGAGAGATTTTTTTTTTATATAGGTTTTCGAGACTATTAAACACTTGAGCTTAAAGCCTATTGTGCTTTAGCCTGCTTCAATTTATTTTCCAGTCGAGGGTCATGAAATGATTCAATTTAGAGGACTAATATGGTGGCCCCAAAAAACTGTTGCCTTATGCGTGCCATGCAGGACACTGACACACTAAGAGTGATGTGGTTTCCGGTTACATGTTACACAATATGCAGTTCATGGAGCCTTGAGTAGATTTTTCCTACTTAGTGGGAGTAGGTTGTTTGCTCATAGTAGTTGATATATGACACGGACGTTACATTCAAGGAACAGCTCTATGAAAAACTAACGTAAGTACTAAGTGAAATAAGTAAAGGCAAAGAAATAACGTTGATGGAGGATTTCAACGGTAGAGTAGATACGAAGAAAAACGATATTATCATAAATGATAATGGAACCAGGAGAAGAGATATTCTCAATAAAATTTCTCCAGGAGTTTTTTAAACACAAGGAGATTCATAAATTCACCTGGTTCTACGCCACTAAACAATATAGGTCAATAATCGATTTCAAAAAAGAGCCTTTGATGTTAGGGTACAATAAGAGGACCCCCACTAGGGTTCTGACAATTTTCTGGTAAAAGCCAGGATTTAAATCAAGTGATTTAAATCATTTATTTAAATCAAGCAAAAAAATCATGATTTAAATCAAGCCCATATTTTTTGTTAAATATTAATTAGAAAAAATCCGCAATGGCTATCAAACAATTGAATTCCTACAAAACAATCTACATAATTGATAAGTTAGACAAAATGTCACTAGCAAGGGTGGTTATCATCATTATAGAGTATTTTCGACGACATGCAACTGCATTTAGTTACGTACGATAAAATGTGTTCCTCATAAGTGCGTCCTGTTCTTAACCTCTCGTAAACAAATCTTCGGAACGCACATAGTTGGATGTAAACAACGCAATTTTATCTTAAAATTAAACAATATATAATCATTGTTTGTTAGCCATTCGGATTTAATATGCA
>JARJDX010055757.1:0-12435 GCA_030264735.1 Gymnusa sp. GC000175 | reverse complement strand
GAGAGAATAATTTTATATTTTAAAACCCTAACTTTGTGTCAGGTATTGTTGACCTGTAAGTGTTATTGAGATTGAATTGACACATTTGAAAAAGTACGATTTACACTATATTATTTTTGATGAAGCTCAAGAATGCGTACAGTCCGCTCAAAAAGTATTATGAATCTACATCCGAATAAAACTAATATCTTAACAAACTAACAAAACAAATAAAAATAAACAATTTGTGCAATAAATAATACACACAAAGTGACGGTATGTACGCCGCATGACGTTTGTTATAATGCGTATAGTCAGGAATGTAAGACAATACTCTCCTAGGTAGTTGTCATCTTTCAGTGCAAGAATTTATTCAAAATAAAGATTAAAAGTGTACACATTTTTATCTCCATTATCGATAAAAATCATTCTGAAGAGAAAAAATATAAAACAGATCATGCGTGCAGCTTTTGATTGAGAGTTTTTAAAATATTTTTTTCTTATAGTCCCTTTTAAATCATCGGTGGTGCAGAATCGTTAAAATCTAATAGAAGTGTAAAAATATAATTGAATTGTCATAAGACATCGCGATTAAGACGCTGCTGTATTAAACTATGAATAACAGGAGTAAAAATTTTCAACTTTATTTGAAAAAAATTTTCTCTGTCCAGCCGATAAAATTTAATAAAAATATCAAAACGACAAATAAACTTTTTTCTACTGCTTTAGTTTATGCGTTGGCTAACCACAGGCGATTTGTATTTTATTAGCGGTATTTCTGAATAGTTGATAGATGATAGTCTAGCTCTAGACTAGATAGAACATTGGCGTAGGTTACGCAGCCGCGAATGTCATCTTCTTCCCGGCCCTCTCTTAATATCATCCTTGGCCTAGAGGCCTAGACAGTTAGTCGTAGTAGCGGTATTTATTCTCATAATGTGACCAAAATATTTGAGATATCGCCTTTCACGGTAAAGATGACCTTCTGCATTGCTATTCTCTGCATAACTTCCAAATTATGTATATGCCAAGGTTCTGATGTTCCGGATTGCAATTTTGAAATCGTTGTTGAATGTTTTCCAGGGATTCTTTGCACCTTCTGTTTACTTAAAACCTACTGGCACGGTGGCACTAGGGAGTGTAATATTTGAATGGGTTCCCATCGGAGTACCACAGCCATTCTAGACTGCTGCTGTCAAGCTTTTGGTATTTCAGTTAGGAAGGGGTTCAAGATAGTTTCTTATGCGCTTCTAGCTGATCGCTGCTGCCCTTCACCAGGTTGATGTATTTGAAATGTATAGTCGATTCAAGCTAAGCGATACGCTACCTAGTGGTGAACTTCGAACTAGAGCTAAAGAAGTTCATGTCTATGTTATATGGGATTTATGATACATAGCGGAGATCGAAACCACCGCTTCTTCCCTATTTCCACTTTGTTCCATTAGATAGTAAATACCATTTAGACTTTAAGAGAACCTATTACCCTTCGTGCTTTTGTTATTCCTTCTTTAATTTCCGTGTCGTCTGCCCCATCTTTGTTAAATGTTGATCTGAGATATTTATATTCAGTATACGTATTTATTACATAAATATTAAATTAATGCATTTATAATTTGTTTTAGCAACTTTTTACAATGACATCTATGAAAATATATTTTTTTAATAATCCGAAAGATGAGGAAGAGTTAACTGATGTGTTAAAGAATGGTGATTTAGCTGATATTGAAGAGATGGGTGTATCTGATGGGGATGAGAACGCCATCGATAAAATTCCCACAAGTCCTACTGTCAGAATTGGCTATGATATAGTGAATCATAGAAGAGATATTGAATACCTGGATTCTATAGAAAGCAATGAAATGATGAAAGAATAAATAAAAACAGATAGACGAACATGATGAAGAAGTGGATAAAAATGAATCAAGTTTTAGTCTGGTCATCCGTCAACATCTGCATATTGTTTTTTGTGGTTTTTGTATTAATCAGTTTTAATCTTACATGTATATTTGGCACTACAAGGTTGTGAACCGACCCAATGTCCATATCTGGGTAAGTTTTTCCTTAAGTAAGGCAAGTGCGAAATCTTTTGTTTATTAGAATGATTTCTGACGCTTTGTGTTTCATTGTCGAGTGGTGAGATCCATGTGTATAGCCTTCTGGGATGATTTTTAAAATGTGTGTTAGTTATTATCATGTTGTGTTCTTGAGTAAACTCTATAAGCATAACTTCTCTATCGTTTCTTTCTCAAAATCCGTAGTTGCTGCGCACTCCCTGAGCGCCTTGTTCTCATTACAGGAAGAGGCGTAGTCAGAACGTACATGCTGGGACCCGAAAGATGGTGAACTATGCCAGGACGAAGTAAGGGGAAACCCTAATGGAGTTGCAACTCGATCGTGGGTACTGGTTATAGTGGCGAAAGACTAATCTAGTAGATGGTTCCCTCCGAAGTTTCTCTCAGGATAGCTGGCACTCGTTTGAACCAGTTTCATCCGGTAAAGCGAATGATAAGAGGTATTGGGATTGAAAAGTCATATTCTCAAACTTTAAATGGGTGAGAACTCCGGCTTGCTTGAAGCCGTTAGATTGAAGTAGAATTTAGTAAGCAGAACTGGCGCTGTGGGATGAACAAATTGTCAAGTTAAAGCGCCGAAATCCAGGCTTATGGGATACCAGGAAGGCGTAGGTAATTTAAGACAGCAGGACAGTGGCCATGGAAGTCGGAATCCGCCAAGGAGAGTGTAACAACTCACCTGCCGTGGCTACTAGCTCTAAAAATGCATGGCGCTGAAGCGTCCTGTTTATACTTATCCGTCAGCGGTATGTGCACATAAAATATGTAAAAATGAGCGATTTAAATTTATTGCTTAATAAATAAACAAATAAATACTCATAAATTCTGCTTATATTTAATTTATTTCAATATATTTTTCACTTGTTATTACATATAATTTAGCAACAGTATAAAATTTAAAAATATATTTATATGACTAGGTATACAGCTAGAGCTTATTATTGTTTAATAATAAAACACCGGTTTAGCTTTAATACTACTTAGCTTAATACAATAATACCGCCATTTATGCGGTCTGGATTTACACGGATTTATTTAACGCGATTAAAAATGTATAAAAAAATAATTGTTTATTATATTGACTAATACTTTTTTGTTCCAGAAAGAATAAAAAGTTTGAGAACAATTCTCTATTTCCATGACTTAATTACACGGCAATCAAGCTCTGTTTTCGTGGATGAAATAACTTGTAAATGGAGGGATTATTGTAATTAAATTAATAAACTGCATTTAAAGACATGTATGTTATCTAATTTATATAAAAATTAATTTTAAATAAGCAAACTTAAACTTTAATATTCAATCACAGAAAACCATTATACTCCCTGTATAATTGGGTTGATTATATTTTGCGCAAGCATTAAAAATATTTAAATATAACGATTACAAACAAAATATCTAAAATTTTAATCCTTCCACTTTTGTGTATTTACAGAATTCCAGCTCGCCCAGTTCACCCTGACATAAGAAATGCGCAGAAGGATAAAAGAGAGGTAGAGAGTGCAACGCGGCACAATATGATTATCCGCACTTTAATGTGGGAAATAATTGTGCGCTTCCATGAGTCAGATGCTACGGTGAAATGGGCAAGCTGTAATTTAAAAAATACTTTATCAATGGCAAAAATTATTGAAAGTTTACTTTAATGTGTATTTTTGGTAAATTATAATAATCTTTATCCTTAAGATAATTGATATGCTAATCTAATCTTTTTAACCAATTAATGTAGAAGACAAATTGGGATAAAATTTTGCCATGCATTTTTAAAACAAAATTTGAGATTTTAACAACTTTGTTAAAATTTGAGATATTTTGTTTTTAGCTTAGTTGGGTAACGAAACATTAAGGTAACTTAATTAAATATAAAAAGGTTTTAAATTATTTAAAGTAAATACAATAAAATCACAATTATATAGATTCAAATGGGATGTAGCAAACCCTTCTTAAAAACAGTAGAGGCAAATGAGGAAACCGAATAATAATCACTAAAAATATTGGGCTGCAAAATAATATTATTGCAGCATAGATTAATAAAATCCACATTGGGGCATTGTTGTTTTCATCATACATAACTTTTTCCATTTTTTACCACCTCCACCTAAAAAAATAAGAATAAATTTATTAGGCAATACTAAAATAATAAAGACATATTTATTATAACCTAACCTGAGAATTAAAAAAAGATAGGTAAACATTATGTGCAAGGGTGTAAATTCAAATATTTAAATTTTTTTGACCGTTTCGGAGATATCGTTTGGTCTATAATTTAAACTTTGAAGATGTCGTGATGTTAAACGGAGCGTCAGATTAAATTCGTCTAGTACTTTTCTTAAATAGGTTTCTGTGGGGGTCAAAAGGGACAAAAACTGTTTTTTTCTGTAAAATAATGCGTAATTTTTAAACAAATATCTAGGTGGACCGGAATTTCTCGAAAATTAATTTGTTCGTTATTATTTTTTTTTTACTGAACTAAAATTACCCTGACTCTGAACTTTATATAAATGAAGTGGATGCTCTATAGTCTTATGTCAAAGTCTTTACAGAAAGGTAAAGGTTGAATTATTTGGTTTTCATTTTAATTGTTGGATATCTGGTGATGTGGGATTAAAAGTTTAGTTGTTTCGGAAAAAAATATTTTTATGAATATTGGCACAAAACAAAATAATTTAATATTTTTAATTTTCGAATCTTGTTTAAAATTGTTTTTTAACAGTAGATGGAATGGAGGGAAAGTAGGGATCTACTTAACACTCCACGATCGACTGGCAGATCGCGTTCGCCTGGTTGGGTATCTCAGGCAAACACCAATACACCTCGTATAATAAAAAATTTGAAAGTTAATTGACCAAAAACCATGCTTATACTAAAAAGTATTCTCAACAACAAAACAACCTTAATAATAATTATTTATTAATTAATATAATTATTTCAACTTGCAACATTTATTTCGTAATTAAATTAAAATAAAAAAAATACGAATTAAAATTGTAGATTCGTTTTTAATTATAATTATTATTTATAACTAATAATAGCAACAAATATTCTTGCGTTTAGTAATATTAAAGTTTTAATTTTAAAAGGTCAAGTGCATGGCGTAAGTAATAAAAATCATTTCGATATGTAGAAATAAATTTTCAAGGTTCTATTAATGCGCGGAATAAAGATAACGATTTAAAATTACAAATGCAGGTGTTTTTAGGTGCTTGTATTTAACACCATATATTTCTACTCATATTTAATTTGCATCAAAATATGCATGTGTTACTTAATCTTTAATAAGAAATGTTAACCTAAACATTTAACAAACAGATGATAGTATTAATAATATTCTGTTATAAATATTTGTTTAAATGCTCGTTTTGATTAATTAACTATTTACTAAAATTATGTCTGTTCCCAAAAATTTCGTCAGTTTAAAACATTTTGCTTACACTTTTTGCTTGAATTATAATAATAACAATAAGCTGTAAACTTGATGAAGTTCCGGTTTTTATGCATTACATAATTAAGGGTGAAAAGTTAAGAGAGAAAAATTGGAATGAACCGTCGAAAATTTGTTTCTTTTAATAGTAGGTAAGACAAATCAGTAATCGTGCGATTGTTTTTTCCGCTAAATTAGTATTTAAATTTATTTGTGGTTTTGTGTATTGTTGTAATTATGCATGCCTATAAGGTAAGTGAAAAATGTGGTTTTTAGAAATTATTTGTTTTTTTAAATTTTGCACCAAAAATATACCAATACATGGGTGGGTAGAAACTTCTGAAACCACAATAAAAAAAATGTTGGTGTAAAACTGTAAAGGGAACGTATAGTAACCGACCAATTTTGTTTTTAAGATTTCATTAGAAATTGACGTTTTAAGGTCCTCTGAGCAAGAATTGACAATTTTTGATATGATGCGGGCTAAACCAATATTTGAAACAATATGTCAACAAAATTTAAATCTGGGATTCTTTTTACAAGATCTAGAACTTTAGTTTTTGGGTGAACCGGAACTGGAGGCTTACTGCCAATTTGCAAAGTTGCTGCAAAACGTGATTGCAAAAACTTTTGATTAAAACATTTATTGGGTTACGGTTAAGTCAAGTGGATTATACTTGTTTTACATCATGTTTTTTTTCTTCTTCCTTTTTTTTATTGAATTTTGCGGCGTCAGCTACTTTGGCTATTGGCCGTCTTCCTTCTTATTTCTAAATCTATCTTCATTTCTCTCAATACTTTAGTCTTCCTACAAATAAATTTTTCACCTCTTTGCCAAATGTTCTTTTCTTTCTTCTTCCCTTTTACACAGTCTGTACTAGTACCTTAGTAAGAAAATCTCTCTTCTGGGGTCAAAATTGTAATCTTTGTTTAATGCTTCCACTCATCCTCTCTATCCATACAAATCACACATTTCTTTTTCTCCTCTGGTATCCAGTATCTTCCACCTCGATGATCTGCTGCGCATTAGTCACAGGCGGTAAGCCGGTACATCTCAAAATTGTTTAATCTCTCCGTTCTTTGGATTGTACCTGCCCCTAATAATAAGCTTTGTCGCCCTTTTAGTCCTACTTCCATAGACTGTTTATTACTTTATATGCCTACTTCCTCCAACCTAGTTCCCAGCGGAACATCTACTCTCACATCTCCTACCATTTTTCGTCAACGTTGTGCTCGTCATTGCGTGGACATTATGAAGGCTCTAAATCTAAATTTTTGTTGATTCATACGTCTTACACGCAAAGTAGTGCAATTTATATTTATCGAAGTTTTAATAGCCTAAGTACTAAACAGTTGCTAAATTAGTCATAACAGAAATCATATCAAGAGTGACAGATACAATGAGTATTCTTTAAATATTTTTCCAAATAATCACATTCAACCTTCAATATTTTTTATTGTTTTTTTCAACAATCAAAGAATTTAAATAAGTTTTTAAATATTTTTCAAATTTATCTTAGAACACATACAACCTCTTTGATTATAATATTTTTTAATTAATTAAAATATTTTTTTTATGTTAATTAATGTTATGTTTTCTTAATAAGAATTTTTTAATTAGTCTTATAACAATAAGAGCAAATAAATAAATTTAAATTAAAACTGCTTTATTACCTTTCATAAAAATATTTTTATTGCCATTAATTAAAAGTGATTTCATCATGTATTTTTTTTTTATTTCATATTTAAATCAATATGAATTGTGCGCTTCACATTTTTACAATCAAAAATGTATTTATGTTTGATAATTATTTTAGAACGATACAATTTGAGTGTGAAAATAAAGAATAAAAATAAATTTTATTTTTATTTATAGATTTGTTTGATTGGACAATTCGTTTTATTTGCACTCAGTTTTTATCACAAAATATTAAAAGCATGGCATGTTATGTAATTATTAACAACAATAAAAATAAATTATGTATTTTAAATTGCAACATTATTTAATTATAATGGTGATAATAAAAATAACAATAAGATAACACAAATGAGATAAATATATCGCGCTAATAAAATAATTGTATTTAATTGCTATAAATAATTTAAAAGCCCAGCTGTGTTTTTGATTTTTGGTTTTGATGTGACACCCAAAAGCCATGGAAACTATCGAAGTAAAATGTTCTGACCCATGACTTTGAATGCCTATATCTTAAAACGCAGGGTGCAATTTTTTAATCATTCTGTTTATGGGCTCTTTGAGTGAAATTTGCAAATTTCAATTTTTTTGGCCAAGTCGTTTTGAATTTTTTTTTAAATAATTTTGAAAAAACTACTATAATTTACAATACGTCTGAACTGTTAATATGCTTATTCGCATCTCTTTTTTGTTTTGAAGTGTTTATTGTTGTAGTTAGGTATTCCACTTGCTCGACGATGTTATTATTGATATTTAACATGAACTCCTCATCACTTTTTGAGAATATTTTTGCTTTTGTTTTTAAAATATTCAAAAACAGTCCAAAAGATTCGCCATGTTCAGTTATCCGGTCCATTATTAGTTGTAATTCTGGAGGGTTGCTGGCTATTACGGTTGTATCATCGGCGTATCTGATGTTATTTATGCAATTTCCATTGTCATTCTTCTAAACTAAACTGTTAAATAATGTTTCAATTAATCCTATCTAATGACTAATCAATTTTATGCATCAGTGCATAATCTAAAATATTTAACCACTTCTTACATCAATATCTTGCAAATCAAATTTTGTAATTTTTTCACAACAGTATTACAAATTAAGGATTATTATGGGTTAAAATCATAAAATATTTTATACACGTTTTTTTATATAATAGCCTATTTAGTGCATATTTGCAATTTAAAATTACAATCATTATTACTGAATTGTTTTAAAATACTGTACCACACTCAACTGTTTTTCTGCATTTGTGATTGTGCAAATTATAATTTGGACATATATTTTTTAACTCTAACAGTTTAGTTGGTATTTAAACTAAGCTATTTTTAGGTCAAAATATTTATTGCATAATTTATAGCGCACTTTCACAATTATTTAAATTTTAAATGGTTTTGGGACTTTATTTTCTAATTATTTTGTGAGATAATTAATATTTATTACTACATTACTTAAAAACTCTTGGTGCATTTTATTGCAAGTGCAACAATGTGTGTGCTTGGTCAATTTTATAATTCGCTTTGTTTAATATTAAAAAAAAATCCTATGGTCCAGTGCAGTTAGTCGTAAAAAATGTAAAATCTCGTCTACAGCGAATGGATTTTCAGGAAAAATATTTTATTGAGTTTTTTATCATATGAACTTTAATCTTTCATATTAAAAAAATATTGCTAAAAATTATTTAAACAAATAATTTCTCCCGTGAAAAAGTTTCGCAATATTTCGCCCGCACGCGCACTAAAATCTAAAGTTAAGTTGACATCCGGGGATCGCACTTTCCTGAATAATAAAACTTTTTTGTAGATATTTCGACGATCTATAAAGAAGTATTTAAAATTTTTTTGTTTAAAATTACCATTTCGGAGATTTCGTCGTTTTTTTAATTTTAAAGGCGTCGCGACGCCGAACTGAGTAGCGTAGCCTAGCACTCGTCGTGTAATTAGCTTATGGGTATAATGCGTCTCTGTAAGGGGCAAAAAGGGCAAAAACGGTTTTTCTCTTTTGAAAAAATCGAAAAAATTTTAAACTAAAATCGGGTGAACAGAATTTCCTGGATCGCCTCGCAATTTCACTTTTTCCATGTATCTTTAATTTTTGTAAAAATCATTGTTTTTGAGATATCGTCGTCAACTTTGAAGACGTCACGTTGTGTAACAAGCAGGTACAAACAACTGTCCGGGCAAATGCTCTCCTCAATGGAAGTTAAATGCGAAAAACAAATAAAGAAAAATTTTATGAATTGTTTACATAGCTGTAAGTGTAAACGATATCAATAAATTTTTATATGTTATTGATGGAAAAAAGCTTCTTCTACACCGTTGCAAATGGCAACTGGAAGAAAATACGTTTTATAGGCAAAAAAAGCCAAAAAAATAGTGGGTTAGTTTATTTACGCGGCGTAACATAAAAAATTACAACGACTTAACGTAACTTTGGCACTTTTTAAATGTTTAGTATGTCAAAACTTGATAAATTTTCTACATCCTATAAAAATTTCAACAAAATTGATGCGCTGAATTGCCATTAAATTTTATTTTACATTTTTAAAGTAATTTGATAAAATATTAAAACAGAAAAACTGCAAAATATAACGAACAATATATAACAATTTTTTTAAATCTCAAATGAGATCTTCAACAATTTGTAACTCCAAAAACCCAAAATTAATTTTTTTTCAGAACTATTAAACAAAACGTAAAAAATAGTTTAATTTAACTTAACCATTGCAAATAAATCCCATATCAAAGTAGATAAAATAAAACGCTTTACATACCATTATAAGATTTACACCTCTAAAATAGCACATTTAATGATTAAAAAAATTTTAATAGAACCATTGTTAAATAAATAATAAACGAATTAAAAAATTGGATATTAATTAGGTAATTGAAGCGATGAATTAACTATATTTAACACGTTGAATTGTTTTTCTAAAAATGGTTTTTGCGAATGTTTAACATTTATTTAGTTCAACAAAGGTAGATACTTACATAATCCAAAAGTAGGTCTCACTTTCTTTTTCATTGAGTCTACGTGTTGGTGTTTTCAAACCGTCCGTTTTGGTGCCTTCTGGAAATTTGATGTTTTGAAAATGTTCCAATAGAGAGCTCAACAGACTCATATCGCTCAATTTTTGCGAGCGCGTTTTGTGTTTATTTATTTTTGTGTTTGTTTAGACGCGCGCAGTACGCTGGTCTGTAATGCAATAACTAATTTATTAACAAACCAAAATATCAGCGTGCGATATGAATGTAAATAATCTTTGTTGTTATGTGGATTGATTACAAAGTACAATTTAAAATTAGACTTGATTTGACAAAAAGAACGGGAAGTACGCGTTTACGTTTATTTTAAACTCACCAAAACTTTAACATATTTTTTTTTTGTTTACTAAGCGCGATGTTTTGAATCCCAAAATAGAGGTAAGAAGAAGAGGCAGCTTGTCTGCACCGTTTTACACCTAAAACTGGTTATAAAATTAACTCGTGAAGGCCGACAAACTTTCCCTCCTTCGCTTACTTAGCAGCTCCGATGACTTTTAAAAAGTTGATAAATATCGTATTAAATAACAATTTCAGCGTAAATTTTATTAAATGTTTTGCAAAAAAATACTTTCAATTGTTATTTGTTCAATTTATTGTTTTTACATTGCGAACTTTCTAGTTTTTAGTCACAAAAATCATTGTTCTAAGCCATTTAGCAATTTCAAATATATTATTTCTGTAAACTTGGTTGCCTACCTTAGATTGTATATTTTTATTATACATGTTGTCTTGAAAATAATGGATATGCGTTTTGTTTGGTTTTTGTTTATCTTCTTTTTCCACACAGCCTATTTCTGTCCACTCCTGAGTGTGGGCCTCTTCCAATTGCTTCCTTATGGTTCTCTGTTGGGCTGTTTATCCAATTCTTTTCGGCATGCCATTAGATGTCACCTCCCAACATTCTCGTTAATTCTCGTGGTACATAATCTTTTTGGTCTATTTGAGATTATCCCTCGCAATGACCTGTCCATCTCAATTTCTGTCTCGAAATGCGTTGAACTACATCAGGTTCCCCTTCTTATTTTTTCGTTGTGAATATGGTCGCGTAGGCTAATTCCTAGCAATAATCTTTTCATCGCTCGCTGACAGATTCTAAATCAATTCATACCCTGTGGAATCTGGTTGTGACAGGCATGCTGCACATATAGACTTTGTTTTAAGAATCATGGGTGCCTTTTTGTCCCTGATAATGTGGCTAGGCTTACCAAAAGCTTCCCAAAAAAAAAATATTTATTTTTTAGTTAGCAAGCCTAATGATTTTTTTTAAAACTGTTGGTAACTCTATTTTATACATAACGAAAAAATTTGGTAACCCTAATCATGTATAAAGATATAAAGAAAAAATTTTAGTCCGGACCTGTTTAATTTCACGGTGGCGGTTTAGGGATCGACGCGATTGAACCTATAATTTTTGTTTTAGCTGGTAGTTTGTAAGCCGAGGCGATAGCCAAGTCCTACCCTCAGTGGCCGTTTAGGTATCGACGCGATTCAACCAATAATTTTTGTTCGAGCCGGTAGTTTGTGAGGCAAGGCGGTAGAATTTTTTCACCTTTAATTTTTTATCGGACGAAATAAGGGTGGTGGAAAAAAAGCTAGGACATGTGAAGAAAGGAAATTAAACGGCGCATGGTATGAGAAAAAAATAATTAGGAAAAACTCTGATTGTAATAAGGTAATGAAGGGAAAACTGTTGTAAAAATTTCGTGTTAATAAAAAAAAAAAAATTTTTTTGGGGTTAAAAATAAAGGCGTCCTTGAGGTGTGAAGAGTTTTTAGTAAAATTGACTCCCGTCCGTCAAATTATGACAGAATTAGTTGAAAAAAATGTACGGGGGTGGCGTGCAACCCTTAAATTACGTATTTTAAAAATCCCAAAAAAATTGATGAAACTTAAAAATTCATAGCTAGAGAACGAATACGAAATAAAAACTTTCGGTTAATACAAATTGTGCGCTGATTTATCTTTAATCCAACGCCGAAAGCAGTTTTTTGTGCTTCAAAAACTAAGACCTGCGATTCGACCGATGTGGACCCTTGCAGACGACCCCCAAAAACAAAACATATTTTTTTCTTTCCCTAAATAATAAAATAAATAAATAAAACTTTCGTCAATTATATTTTTCAATGAGGCTGATAAAATTACGTGTAGCGCATTCCGCTAGGTGGCGCCGTTCTCGAGATATGACGTCACGACGCCAAATTTCAAAAGCGTCCCGACGCCGTACC
>JARJDX010055735.1:0-15250 GCA_030264735.1 Gymnusa sp. GC000175 | reverse complement strand
AAAGTGGAAAGTTTAATATTCGCAGTTTATAATTTAGAGAAATTCAAATTTATCTTGTTATCTGGAAATCTTTCTTTCAAACTATCAGAAATGTAAAAACTGTTTTCAATTAAGAATGTTAATTTCTAGGTATTTGCGAAACATTAATTTTTTAAACAACAAACGTTTTTAAAATTTCACATTTCGGTTTAGGCATTGTTTGTTTTTTTAAGATTACAGCGCCATCTATCGCGAATTAAAAAAAAATGTTTAAATGAAACGTACTTATTTTTTTGCTTAGAATCTGAATCTGCAATAAAAAAAGTAGGTTTCCATTTAAGATTTTAAAGTTACCCCCACCCCAACCCTTGGGGGTGGGGGTGGGTGGTAGTGTTCAGTATGGTTGAATAGATTTTTGAAAATCATTTTGGACGTATTTTTTCTTTTTGCGATAAGTTGTGTAGTTCTCGAGATATTTGACCGTTTCCGAATTTTTGCCACACCCTGTATATGATCTAATTAAAAATTAAAAAAATTCGGGATTTTTTTCGACCAGATTTTTTTCAGTATATTTGCGAGAAATTTCAGTGAGATTTTTAATGCCTTAAGCTTATGTTTCGGTTGAATTTTCCGATCTTGGTCATTACCTAGTAACATGCACTAACGACGTGCAATGCTAGCGCGAACAGATAGGAAATATACCAGTTAACGTTATGGGTTCTTTAGTTTGCTTTAATCCGTAATAGTCTTAGGCTTACATCGATTCTAGCCTATGCAACATTCATTTTTAGTACGGAGCGTAAACAAATGCACGTGAACAGCTAAAATGCACAGAGCTAGTCAACATTTTCACATATACTCGTATTCCAAGTGTTTCGAATGCTCATAAAATAAACTGAATCCGTTCACTACCAACGACCAATTATGCCTCTGTTGAAGTGTTCACGTGCTGAACATTGTTAACGCGCATTCTATTGTAAATTAATGTAGTATAGTCTGCGTAAACATTCTGAACACAGTACAAGAAACCCCCGAATGCACCATTTTTACCAGACGGGAAACTCAGATAGGAAAAACATTTAATGGCGGATGTGTGTGAAAAAGACCTGTGCGATCGTCTTTTTTCACCTGCGTTAATAACTATCCAGTTGGTTTTGATTGGAGGACGACCATTGTGCTTCCTCGATAGTTTTTTCGAACCGTTTATAACCTATGAATAGCTATAACAGGAAATTACTACACAAAGGGAGTATTCGGGAATCTCTTGGACTATGTTCAAATTCAAAAAGGTACGCAATACAGTACAGTGCAAAGGTGCCATAAAAGCAATAAAATTATTCCAACTTTTAATTTTTTTATAAACTGGTAATAGTCACAGAATCTTCATTCGATTCTAATCTATTCTCAGCTATTTTTTTTTGTTAATTACAATTTTTAAATTAAATTTATGGAAACCAAAAATAAGGCAAATAAACCAAATAAAAGTTTTATAATATAAAAAAAATTTGGGTTGCTAGAAATTTAAATTAAACAGATTTCACTAGTTAATGATTTAGATTTTACTAGTGAATTATTCATATTTTTTAATTTACAAATTGACGTATATTTTCTTACTTTCGCATAGTTTCATTGGTTTCGTTCGTCATTGCAGGAAGCATAATGTTCCAATAAAACTACGCGATTTAATCTCTAATTTAATGATTTAGATTTTACCAAACATTGATTTTAATTTACTTGCTAATGATGGAGATATTTTTGGCCCATCCGTAATGATAACAAGTTGACCGCGAGCCGCAACCCGTTTTGTGAGGCTTGCTGTCATCAGCACATAAAAAATCATATTCACAGTTACTACTTAATACCTTTGCTTTAATAACAATTTACCACTCACAAATTCTAACTAAAAGAACATATACATATAATAAAGGATCTTTGTGTTCACGTCATAAGTTTGCTAGTTAAGCTACGACATGAAATGTTAAATTGCCTAAATTTGTAGTTTAATGCCTCTGAATTATACGTTAGAATAATATGATTCGGGTAAATCGTGAACACAAAGATCCATTGCGCAATGTTTATGTGGCCCGCACCGAGGTTTTGAGTGCGGTCCTGGTCCGAAATAGTCACTCACTCACCAATAATTTAAATTTTTTGGGATTATTATTATTAATTTCTAATTATTTAGATAATATGTTAGATTTACACCAATTATAACGCAATTTTCATACCCCTGTTTAATTTTTTTGTAAATAAACAAATGAATAATTGGTTAAATCCTATTGCAGACCCAGTTGTTCAGGAGCAATGCCGAATGATGTCTACAGTGACTTCTTCTCCTACTCCACTTACAGGCACAATGTCTGTTGTAGGAGTAGGTGAGTAGCTACCAGGTAAAGCACTTATCATTTGGACACATGCTTTGTAACTACATCTGTGCCAATTAGTTTTTATGTATAAAATATTTCTATTATTATTTGATTTTTATTTTATTAAAAAGAGCATGTATTTTGTATGAAAATAAAACTAATTTTTCACTAAATTAGCTACACTATAAACATCTAATTGCTACCCATTGTATTTATAAATTACTAATTAATATTTTAAAATACATATTTATTAAAATCACATATTTTTTATTTTGCACAAAGCTACTTCGGAATTAGTTACCAAACTATTTTAAATGGACGTTTGTTATTTTTGTTACCACTGTATGCATGTTTTTAACAGAAACAGACTTTCCACTTAAATACATTTTTATGCCAAATATTATTTTATTATATGTAATCAAAATACATAATTAATTAAATCTTTTTTAAATATTATTGCAACACATGTGCATTTAACACGAGTAGTTAAATCGTTGAAAAAAAAACCGAATAAAGATTTATACTGATTTAATGCAATACAGCCCGGCGCCTCCACCAAAAATAACATGCACACATGTACATTAAGAGAAAAAATATGCGTTTCCTAAAAAGCGTATGTTGCTGACGCTTTACACTGCAACATAGAGCAGCCGTTTGAGATATATAGTGACATATCCTATATATTACTGGATATATCTTAAGTGTCGCAGGCGTCCGTCGCTTCAGAAGAAACGGGTCGAATAGTGTCAGGCGCTTTATAGGAAACGCACCGTTAGTCCGATTAAAGTCTGACCTACCTATACATGTATATGTGATAGATGTTTCGCAATAGGGTTTTTCTTATGAAATTTTTGCCAAAAGTGCATCCTTTTCGAGATGCAGGGCGTTCAAATTTGTTTAAATTTTTTTTTTTTTTATATATTTAACGAAGTAGCCAAGATATTTACACTAAATTTGATAAACAGTATACCTAGATATATTGCCATAGAATGTAGAAATGTTAAGCCTCTTAAACAACCAATTTTTTTATTTAAATTTTGTACAGGGCCATATTTTTTATCAAATTATTGAAAATGATTCCGATTTCAAATATATGTCTATGGGAATTTTTTTTTGGCGGACATGTAGGATAATCAAACAAAAATTGCATTTAAAAGTGCAAAAGCCCCATTTTAATTTTTTTCTATTTTAGAAAAAAAAGGCACATTGGTACAGTTATGACTGCCCCGCAATCAATGACGTAGAACTAGTCAGTTTATTTTAAAATAAAACCAAAAAGAAACCTATTTCTTGATATTTTTATGTTGCGGTATTTAAGGGATGGTTGATGAAGGGTTGAAAGTTGTTTTACAACAAATCGCACTACACCAGCTAGCCTTTGGTTTATTATTCTACGATTATTATTTTAAGAGATATAGGCTCTCAGAGTGTGACACTTTTCGTGACGCAGTTTTCGTGATACAGGTTTTGTTTAAGTCTCTTCTTAGGGGTTTAAACTGCGAATTTTAATTAAGAAAGGGGAAATTAGACACTCTAAAATACGGTAATTATTATTTTATCTAATCGTTAAATTATGTTGAGTGCCCGAGTTGAAGTAGGAGCATTTTCCACTCCAAAACTCCATAAAACATTTTGGAAAAAAATTTAAAGCACAAAATATTTGTTTTATTCAATATTTAAAAGAGATTTTGATTAATATATTTTATACATAAATTGCCTGTCTGTTTCTGACACATTTTTATAATTTTTCTACGTTTGTTAATTAAGTGTTATTTAACTAATTTTTTGTGGATGAATTATTTTTTAATTTTTTATATTAATAATCCCCATTTTATACATACCTTATTTTGCTAGTTTTGGTTTTAAATTTTCGTGGTGGTTTTTGATCCAAACAGAATATGTATTTTGAAATTTCGAGTGGATTGTATAATCTTGTAGATATATATTAGATAGATGTAATAAATTGCTTTTAATAAAAATTATACAAAGAAATGGGAAAATGTATGTATGTATGTTCATTTATTTTAGTTTTCATCCATATGCTTTTAAAATCCTTCCATTTACATGTATTTTTATCCAATAATTCTACCTAATAGCTACCAAATCTATCCACAGCTATCAAAATCATTACAATTTCATTAAAATCATCTAAATTTTGACCAAAATTCACCAAATTCATACAAATTTTAACAAAAAATTTAACTAATTCATTCAAAATCATTTAAAATTTGATAAATATTGATTTAGTATGACCAAAATCATTACAAATTTAACCAAAATTATTAAGATTTGGGCAAATTATGTTCGAGTTTTCCTGCATTTTATGTTTGTCAGCAACTCTCTAGATGTACCCACAGAACTCGGAGCATCGTTTTGTGTACCCGCATCTCAAATGCTTCTAAGCGGTTTATTGTGCTTGGACATGGGCCACCATGTCTCCATCCCGTAAAAAAGTACGGACGTAACATTTAACCATTGTTTGAGTTTGATTTTAACGTCACAAAAGAAGGGTCTCATTTTGTTAAACATTGCTCGGACGGTCTCGATTCGCATTTCACTTCCATGTCGGGGTCTAAATGTGCTGTTATATAGCTTCCTAGATATTTGATTTTATTAGGACTGTGCCACCCAAAATTGAGTGAAGCATCTTCATGTTTCTATCGACTAAACACTATCAATTTTGTTGATATTTAGGTCAGTTGGGTTTCCGATATTATTAATTGTATTTTGGAAGTCTTCTATGTTTTTGGCCAAGAAATATGGTATCATCTGTGTACTTAATTGTGTTGACGCGACAATTTTACTGCAGTTCATCAAGGGAAATTTTAAAAATTTTCGGCATAAAGATTGAATAAGACAGGGAAGAGAATGTAACCTTGGCGGACTATTTTCTAGATTTCTATTTTTTTGTCGATGGATCTTCGATTCTCATCTTTGCTTGCTGTACAGATTTTTAATTATCTAAACCTACGTCGTGAAGTAGTTTCATTAATCAATTATGTTTAACCCTATCAAATGCTTTTTCATAGTCGGAAAAGTAGGCGCAAATACGTCCCTTCTTTAATCACGGCAATTTTGCACGAGGACGTTAAAACCGAATTATGCCTCACGTATTTCAATATCTTCCCTGAAGCCAAATTGCGTGTCGTCCAGGTCTATCACATAGTTTAGTCTTATCCACGCATAAATTACGTGAAAGAAGATCTTTGGCATGTGACTTATAAGGTTAATTAGGCGATAATCATTGCACTTTGTTGCATGTTGTTTTTTAGGAATTGTAACAAACGTAAATCTTAGCCATTCCTCCAAGATTTTACCAGTTCGGTGTATTTAACAGCTTTACCACATTTCTACCTGGACTTTATCTGGGCCTGGGGATTTTCTGTTTTTTTTTGCAACTGAGATGGCATGTAACACTTCCGAGGCTAAAATATCTGGCCCTTTGATGTTATCCTTATTAGTGCTGCTGCTTATTTTGGTATATATTTACTTGCATATATTTACTTGTAGAATATTAATATTGGTGAGAAGTTCTTCACATATTTGGTTAATTTCGAAACAACAAAGATGCCCACACTATTTCAGTGTTTGTGATCATTGGCGTTACTTCCTAAGTAATAATGTTTCATGCTCATGTTAGCATGTTTCTACGTCTACCCATCTAAGTTTTGTAATCCTCATGATATCCTGATTTAGTCTTTTTGTTTCCTTGATTGAGTTGTCGAATTTTTCAGCCGCCAATAGGCTTGTACATTACATGTCTCTAAGCGTATTTTTGATTTCACTATTTTGAGCCAGGAGTTTTTTGCACCCCTTAGCCATTTAAGGGCTACCCGAAACCAGAGGCCATTTGTATTTTGTTTCTCGTCATGGTGACTTCCTGAGAAAACGAAGAAGTTTCCATTTGCCTTCTCCGAGGGTGAGAAGATTAGGACATCTGGTGCGATTAAGATTAGGCATGGTTTCCTCTTATACGGAGATTTGGAAAGCCAAGTGCTCGTGTAGGGCAGAGATTTCCAGTCTCTAAAGAAAATCTGTTCTCTATAAGATCATAGAGTAGTCTTCGCCTGCTACCCCAAAAAACCGTTATTTTACAAAAATCTTCACAAAATGAATTAAAAAAAAGCGTCAAGTTATATATTTTTTTTGATATTTAAATACATTTTGAGCACCATTTTAATTTCTCACTTCATTTAAATTCTTTTTCAGGTAATTAAAGTTATAAAATTATAAGATAATTATTTAAGTTATTTTTACTACAGGATAAATTTTCCTCACAAAATTGTTGGTAAGTTTTTACAAAAATATGCAGCACTTTTATATAATTTTAAGTAAATTTTTTCAGTTTTGGCGTAAATAATAAAACAATTTTAAAACATTTTTAGGGGCCTGTAGAATAATTTTTTATTTGCACAATGTTCTTTTCAGCTTTTTTTTTTAAATAACAAACCAAAATGACAAATTAAGCTTGTATTATTTAGGCTACTTTACTTACCATGGTATGTTTTTTAACTAAGAGGGGTGTATTTGAAACTCATAATCACAAAGTCATCAGAAAATACACTTCAGATTTGGCTTAAAGTTTTAGTAAATAAAGCAATATTTCCGGAAAACGTGTTTCAGAGAAAATAATAAAAACATGGTGCCCAGATTTTTTAAGCCCGAATTTGGAATGGAAGGTTAGTTACAGGAAGGGGGAGGTTATTGGTCTTATTTTTTTTTAAGTCAATTTAATAGATGCAGCTACTCGCTATTATCCAACATATCTTTTTCATTGACGACTGGTGACCATGCCCTTGCCAGAAATCAAAACCGGGATCGCGATATTTTTAGCCTACAGTGGTAGGCCATCGTACCCATTATTTGTATAAGTATGATTACAATTATTCTGCTCCAGCGCAAAGTCGAAAGCTTCATACTGTTGGTGGCCACCAAACTAAAAGTCCTCAAGACACTGGATTTTAATCGAAATGGGGACAGTTGAACGAATTCCAGCTAAATTTTCTTTAAAAAAACTGGGACACAGCGTGATAATTAGAAACTGCTCTGAAAAAAAGACACGCTTGGTGTTTGCTTAGAAAGTTACAAAATCCCAAAAGCTTCGGGATACTGGGACGTAGGAATATTCCGATTTTCTGGAACACTTAAGAGTCCTATTAGAAACACAAAATTGATAACCGACTTGCAAGCGCTTCGACTAGTTAAACGTCACAACATGCGTCAAAATATTTGCAACTTTGGTATTGTGTAAAATTAGTGTAGGATTAGCCTAAAGGTTTTATTAAAATCGCCCCTCCTAGTTAACAAAGACTATAGCTAGCTCCAACCAGTAAGAATGCCGCCGAGTCAGCAAGCGAGTACATATTTTAAAAGCCTTAAATGAAGGTATACTTATAGACCATTGCTTCTGCTACAGAAGTTTCCACGCAGAGAATTTTTGAACCTAAATATACTTAGATTTATATACAATATTTACATATAACTCTGGACATAATGGACGAATTTTAAAGGTCTTTCAAAAGAGTTAACAATTTGGTTACAAAATTTGCCATACAAAATTATTTTCGTTCAATAATATACTCAGAATGGAAGGTTATGGAGTATTTAAGTCGCTTTGAAAATGGTCAAGTGCAAGAGCGATTAAAGAACGAGGACCTCAATCAGAGCAATTTGCGAATTCGTTATCGACATGTAAAATGCAGGCTACTAAGGTTGTCGACAGAACCAACTTGAATAAGGGGAAGCAAGATTTATGAATATACACCAAAACGATTAGAAAATTAGTTGAGTCTCATTTTTACTTTTAGGTCATTATGAGTAAAGTTTATTACTCATAATGACCTAAAAGTAAAAATGAGACTCAACTAATTTTCTAATCGTCACCGCAGTGGATATCGAAATTTTGATTGGGTATATGAGCTGTTGGTACGAGAATTGGAATTGAAATGGGAACATTTCGGAACACCTGAAAATGAAACAATCTTGTCTATTGGGGTTGTCTGATAAACCTAGACATAATGTACAGAAAATATCTCAGTAAAATTGTGAAAATTTGGGCTAAAACCTAAGCCAATGTCTTCAGTTTTCGCTTCTTTCTTATTTCGTTATAGATTTCTCAATAATTTTATTATCTTGCGCACACTTTTGTTTCGAACATGATTTATCTGATCAAAATATGATTTTCGATTAAATGTCTTGTCTATCTTTGTCGAACAAAGGTCTACTTTATGAAAGATTGAGAAAATGTTCATCAAGCAATCATACAGTCGAGCAAGAGTCATTTAAACAAAGTTTCTTGTTTGAATGCTATGATTACACAAATATAAATATAAAAGTGCTGCATTTTTCATCTTATCACATTATAATTTTTTTGGTGTAAGTGATAACTGGATGTAGCTTAGATAAATGTGTTCTATAAAATTTTGAATATTTTGTTCTGAAAAATATTTTTTGCAGATGAACCGGTGTCACCTATAGGTTCACCGTCGAATATTCCAGATTCCCCAAAACTGACGACGATGCGGAAAACGTCAGCTTTCTTTACTAACCTCGATTCTTCTACTACACCTACCCCTACATGAATTTCAAATATATACTAAATTAATTAAAAAAAAACATTCACGCATGTGTGACAAGTATAAATAAATTGACATGAATAAGACTTTTATTTAAACAGGGTGCTTTTGCGATGCAGCTTTTCACTTGGGTCAAAAAAGCGCGTTGTTTTGCAACCATGTTGTGCAAAATTTTAGTATCAATATTAGTTTTAAAATTAAGTTTTTCTGAATGATTATTATACTTGTACATGGAATAAAGGGCATTTAAATGTTGTTAAATTACTTGCTGTTTATTTAATTAAAAGTATTTTTTTAAATAGGCGTTTATTTTATTTATAAATTATTTATTTAATATGAAAAGTATTTTTCTAAAACTAAGGGTAAAATGACAATGTGTTCTGTAATTTGTGTTAAATGTGAAAATTTTTAATTCTGTGTACATGTATAAATGTAATTTTTGTAAATATATAAATAGAAATGTTAGTCCAAAACAGTGGCGCTGCTATTAGAGTTGGAAAGTTACTTTAAAAAAAGGCAAATTAAGCCAAATTTTTGACATTTCGTCAAATTAAAAAAGTGTATTTTATTTTTAATATTTATTCACCATTTTTGGACAAATAAGGGTTTTTTAAAGTGCATTTATAATATTTCTATACATCTATATTGGTCTGTTAGGTTTTTGGAACAGCTTTCACCGTGGCATCTGACTTATGGGTTTTCCACGTTAGAGTGGGCACAGTCATATTGAGTGCGTCGTACTTTCTCTCACTGTTTCTCTTTTATCCTTGTCAGTCTCCTGCGTATGTCACATGACACGGTGAACTGGGCAAGCTGTAATTGTACTCATTTTAATTAAATTTCTTCTAAAATACATTCGCGAAGTCGAGCCACAACAGATGCACATGTTCTTTGCGCGGTTAGCTCACTTAAATGGTTCCATGAAAAAAGCGCGCAGTCATAAAAGCGTACACATAAAATAAGCGTACATGGAAAAAAGTACACACAGCACCTCAAGAAAAAACCGCACATTGAAAAAAACGCACATGGAAAAAAGCGCACATGATAAAACCACACAGAGAAAAAAAATCATTTTGAAAAATTAAATATGTCTTTAACCGCATATTATTACCACGTCACTGTGAGACACATTAGTAACACATTATGCGGCATTTCATGTTTTACTTATACTCTTTACAAATGTACAATAGATAATCTAAGCACTACAAAAACTCGAAGTGCAGTATATTTTGGCACCCTTATATTTTTTCTGATGTTTCGTTTGGCGTCGCGACAAATAATAATGAGGTACGTCTTAAGCACCCTTATACGCTGCTACAACCGTAGTAAAAAGAAACGTCAATATCTCCAAAATTTTTGTAGATCGTCTAATGATCCACAGAATGTTTTATTGCTCGATTACGCCCGAGTAATTTGATGCATCCCGACTTTAAATTTTCCGTTTCCAAAATATCGCCGACGTTTTAGTACCTGGACGCCAAACGGGATGTTATAAAAAATTAGGATGATGTCAGGTAGATCTTTAAGCTCTCTATAATGTGATTTATTTTTAGTGTCTGTGAAAAATGACACTTAATTACTTTATTGAGGAAAAACAATAAAATCGAAATTAAGACAACGAATAGCTCGTCTTATTTCGAATCATAAAACTTTTTTATAGATCTCTAGGCGATCTACAGACCATGTCTTTATTATACATAAAATCGCTAGTTTTTGAAATTGTATTGGTGTTTCGTTTTTCAGAAATTTACTCATCGCGACGCGAAAAAATGAGGGTACCATAAGGTATATTAATAAGGGGTTAAAAATAAAATCTCATTTTAAGTCTCACAGTGACGTCATTCTTACTTGATTGGTTACAATTTTGTGAGCAGTCCTGTCCTTTATTGTCCTTGCATACAGCCCACAGATAACTGTCATATATGAGATTTTTTGATTTTTAATTTGTAAAATAAAATGTTTATATTTTGTAAAATGCGAGTTCTGTTAACAATACACGGTTATAAAAATATTTAATTTTTCAAATTTTTTTTTGTGTGTGCGGTTGTTTACATGTTCGCTTTGTTTCGTGTGCGCTTTTTTCAATGTACGGTTTTTTCTTTATGCGCTTTTTTCCGTGAGCGTTTTACCATGTGCGCTTTTTTCATATGCACGTTTTTCCGGCCACTCACATAAATATAAAAATTGTTACAGCCAGCAGCACGCTTGTCCATCCACACGTAGAACACGCTATGTCAAAACGGTGTCAAAACGACCATGCAGCCAATTATAGGATGGATTTGCTTTTTAAAAGCGTGGCAATTATTGTGACGTAATGACTCGACTCCGTGAATAAAGTATAACAAAAAAATAAAATTATTAGAAGGAAACCGTTATTAAAATGGTTAAAATATGTTGAAATAAAATTGCTTTTATAAATTTGAAGCTTTGGCAAAAATGAGTATTTTGTGTTATTTTTACCTTCTCTGAAACATATTTGTAATATCTACAAATAAGTAGCTGCGCCACAGGTCCAACATATAAAAATGCAAAAACTGTTTCATAGAAATTTAAGAAACTTTATATTCTTTATTTAATAATTACTAATAGTGTATATTGCACTATAATAATAAAGTACTATAATATAGATTGCAAAATATATTCCATAAAATATTTATTTTGAAAGAGGAATCATTAATGCTGCCAGATATACACTTTTTTATTAGCATATAGACTTTTATACCTTTTAACAATATAGATATATGCAGTGGTGTTAGAAAACGTGTATAATTATTATTATTATTATTATTAATAACTGTTAAATGATGGTATTTCAACCCCCATAAATGGATAACAAAATAAATTCATTTAGAACAAAGTTTTTTTTGTTAATAATATATAACCATACTCAGTTCACAATTCAGAATAGTTTTTTTTAAGAGAATTATATATTTCGAATGTAAGCTTGTAAGCTTTCATGACTCGATGTAATTTTTTTATTTTCGGGTTTAAGTCGCGTGGTTTTATTGGTTGTTGCCAACGTTTCGCTCGTCATTGCAGGGAGCATTCTTAAGGTAAAAGAGTCCAATGACTGAATACCTAGTTCGTGTATGTTAGCAGTGCTGGACTGGCCCACCGGGATACCGGGAATATCCCGGTGGGCTCACAAATATATTTAAGTGTTGCGCCCACAAATATATTTAAATATAATTAAATTTTAACAATTTTTACTTCTTTCTTTAAATTTTTACAATTTTTACTTCAAAGTTTTCAAATTTTTATTGTTTTTAAATTTAATACGTCACCAATATTTCCCGGGCCTAAATGTGTTTCCAGTCCAACCCTGTATGTAAGCCTATATAGTCAAAAAAACTAGTGAGCTTAAGAATTTATTGATGAAAACAAATATTTCCAGCTAGCGCTGATTTCAAAAGCCTGCTCTGTATTTAAATTTTGGGGATTATTAGAAATCCAAAGAGCCTCGTATACCTTACTTTTTTTATAATGAGTAATTATAGATAATAGCGTACCATTAGTGAAATTATTTGACACAAAAAAAATTGCAGAGAAAATATAAAATGAAGGAATGTGTTCTAAATTATTTCACTTATTTTAAATTGTGTAATAGAGGTTGCATATATTAACGTGAATATTGTCGAGTTTCTGAGTAGTAAAAATATAATAAAAGATAATATTTGCAATAAAAAATGGGCACTACACATAGGTTTATATATAAATTAAATTTTATCTATATGACAACCGTGCCTTAATTAAAAACCCCAGAGATCGAGTTGTAAGCTGGTGAAATGAAGAACTAGATGAGCTACGAAGGAATGAAAATAGTGGCCGGGTTCTTTCACCCCTACTGTATTAGTAGTAAAAGCAGGAAGAATTTAACAAGGAAGGATTTTATACGCAAGGATACACTGATGATAGTAAATCTTATTATGGGAAAACATCCTAGTACAATCTTAAAATTCACATAGTAAGCTCTGAGGATCGTAGAAAAATGGTGCAAGAAAGCTGGCCTAGCTAATACTTTTAACATTTACTAAAAAGGCAGATCTTTCGGTACTCAAGCCTCATATTAATTGAGGAAAAACTTTAATTTGAAGAAAGGGATCCTGGATAAAAAACTTATATGGAATCTTTATCTGCAACGAGTGACAAACAAGTGTAAAATAGCACTTATGGTAACCAAAAGAGCACTTGGCAAAACATGGGGGTTGAAACTACACAAGATACCTTAGTTTTACAAAGCTGTGGTATGATTCTCAATGACGTTCGGCTGCCTAAAATTAAACAGGGAATAGCAATAGTGTACAGAGGCGCTTGTCTATGTATTACGGGGCGATTAAAAGCCTTCAGACGAAAGCCATGAAGGCACTGCTCAGTCTGCCTACACTTTATTTAGTTAAAATGGCGCGTACAGACTCCAGACCTACAACAACTAGGGTTGCCACCTTTTGAAAAAAGTCTTAGAGGACATTTTGTGAGGTGGGGTGGGTCGGCGTAATTGCGCCGCAGGCGAGACTTCAGAAAAAATTACTTGAAAGAAAATATTTCAAAAACTTCATATCTCTTAAGATTTATTTTCTTTTATTTTCGACTTAAAATTTATTTAGAGTAATCTAAAAATTCTTAAAAGTTATATTTCCTAACGAGCTCACTCTAACCTCTAACGCTTATATACTTATACCGCTGGTAACAGAGGAAACCTACGTACTACGTATTGCCCCCACTTCGCACCATCGACGCCGCACTGATCTTCACTGATCTTCGTCGGCTCTGTATTTGCCGTTCGCCGTTCTTTTTGGCTGTTTGGAGGACATTTGAAGCTTAAAAGAGGACAGAGGACATTGCCTATTAAATGGAGGACTGTCCTCCACAAAGTAGGACAGGTGGCAACCCTATGTGCAACTAGCCAACTATTCGTACATGGTCTATATGCAAATAGCCATATGAAACGTTTATAGATGAGGTAATAATTACTCTATTCGTATTCAATCGATGTTCACATTTGGGAAAATAACTAGACTCCAGAATAGGTGGAAAAACCATGCGATTTTATGTCTTAAAATGGTCATATTTCCTTTATAGTTTTGATACAAAATAATTGAACAAATAAAGGTTTTTGTAGAAAAAAGTGGCAGCTTTAACGGATTTCAAATATCTAAAATTCTTTCACAATTTTGAAAAATAAAAAAAACTGACTTTATTACCTTATTCGACATCCTACTTCTAATATAAATTTTCACCATTTTCACAATTTTGCACTCCTTAAAATGTACAAAACTAAACGTCACAACTTTTGTTTTTCTATTTTTTACCGATGTGAAGACAAAGGTAAAGTAAAATGCCCGTCACTCGTTTATTTCTTAACCAATCTAACCCTCGATAAACTCATTTTGTAGTAAAAAAATAAGGGCAAGAAAAAAAATTTAAAATCGATTGGTTGTTTTTAAAAATATTTTACACAAAAAATTAAATAGCATGTAAAAATACTTGAAATGGGACAAATAACTGGCTTCTTGTAATGGGCAACTTAAAATTAGGCCAAATTATATAGATTTTTAAAATTCTATATTTTCTGAACATTTCAAGAACCAAAAAATTTTAATTTTTAAATGATCATAATTTTGTTAGTTTTCATCCAAACCAATTGAACAAAATAGATTTTTGTAGCAAAAAGTGTCAACCTTAGTGGATTTCCAATATCTAACACAGTTTTTGAAATATGACGAAAATTGTTCTTGCAAAAATCGCACTTTTTTAAATTGCAATTTTCCAATATGTAATCGGAAAATAAACTTCATTTACGTAATCTGCTATGGGGACAACAATATTTTCCCAAAATGACTTAAAACTGAAATTAATTTTTTTTACAGATATGCAGATTTAGACAAAGTATAGTGCCGTATCTTCCTTATCCTTTTAAGGTCAAAAAAAAGAATTTGAAATCAGTTCGGTGGTTTTCAAAATATTAAAAAAATGTTGGCAATAACTCCAATGGAGAAATTTCTTACCTTTGAATAATATATACCCTATTTTATTATTTGTCAGCTGATTATAATGACAGTATGTCACTGCTACTTGATGGAAATAAATTCAATAAAATTTTGCTTAGCAACGAACAATAATGAGTTCTTAGAATGTAAAATTTTGAAAAGAATGATATCCACACGGCATATTTTCAATTTTCCAAGAAATATTGACCCCTCTTTTTTTACCGCGTTTCCTATTGCACCCCTCTATTCTTTTCATGCTTTCTCCACTTCTAATTTTTTCCATTCAACTTTTTCTATTACCTCCCTATACTTTCTGCCTTTGTCCAATCCTGTACCTCTCTTT
>JARJDX010055734.1:0-11188 GCA_030264735.1 Gymnusa sp. GC000175 | reverse complement strand
TAACATATTTAAAGCAGAAAATTTTTCAATGTTTAGTTTGTGAGCTTGCACTTGTTTTTTTATTAATTGTTCGTAATTTTCATTTAATTTTTGAACATTAAATGTCAATTAAAACAAATTCATCGTGTCAACGTTGTTATTATTTTGGTGCAATATACAAAATTTTATTGTTGATAACATATTTAAAGCAGAAAATTTTCCAATGTTTACTTTGTGAGCTAGCACTTATTTTTTCATTAATTGTTCTTAATTTTCATTCAATTATTGAACTTTAAATGTCAATTAAAACAAATTCATCGTGTCAACTTTGTTAATATTTTGGCGCAATATGCAAAATTTTATTGTTAATAACATATTTAAGGCAGAAAATTTTCCAATGTTTAGTTTGTGAGCTGGCACTTGTTTTTTGATTAATTGTTCTTAATTTTCATTCAATTTGTGAATTTTAAATGTCAAATAAAACAAATGCATCGAGTTCTTGGTCGGTTTCATTAAATACGAATATTTGTAAAAATTTCGATTAACTACTACCCACTCGTGCAATATCGTTGTTCACGTGCATTGGTTTACGCGCGCTCCGTTTAGTAGCTGAATAAAGTATGGATAAATGAAAGATCTATCAAGTAACATTTTACATTTTACTTATAATGTAGTAAGGAAATTTCCTAATAATTCCATCAACCGAACGATATCTCGCAAAAAGGCAGAATTCCATTCAATTTCATAAAAGCTACGCCTTTCGACAAGATAAAATTAGTTGCATTCACGTCATTAATAGCACGAATAATTAAGATTAAAATAATATTTGTAACATTTTAATTGAATCTATGCGTGACAGCGTAAAGATAACAAAAACCATTTATTAAAATGAATTAGCGGCGAAACTCCGGCGAGCTTTCTGCGTTATTACCAAAGTAGGGTAACGAAATGGCTTGTAGCTCGTAGCGTGAGTTATATTTTGCATAATGACAACTTATCCTTTGCATGTCATTATATTAATCATACCTTGGTATATTCTTTTATGCTAAAATAATTTTCTAGTCTGCTTTCTGCTTTAAGAGCGAGTACTCGTTCACTTTATGAAATTATAAAACAAATTTTTTACAATTATATGTATTTGTCTATTATTCAAAAACAAAATCTCTTATTTGTACAGAAAAGAAAAAAAGTGATAACCACGTGATCTCGTATTTTGGCCACCCAAATAACATCAGTTGGCAGAACTGCTAACACAACAATTTTTTTCAAAATCTGCAATTTTCCATCTAAATGTCCACAACTATTTAAATTTTTGTCCAATTTTCGCAAAACTAATTTTCTTCGAAAGACGATCACATCTTGCTTCATGATTTTTTTCTCTACCGCCAAAACTGAAGTGATGAAGAAGAAAAACTATAAAGTTCTTAGCTTGTGTAGTAAGGTATAAAATTACACACATTTAGTAATATTAAATTGTAGAAAGTGTACGAGCACAAGATTTATTTGACACAAAATATAGTTTCAACCGGTCTGAATAAGTGCATCAAACATGTAAATAAATAATTTAATAAATGCTATATAATTACAGCGTTTCCGTCCAATAGTCCGAGATTAGACAGTGAAATAGAAGAGAAGCACGGTGTTAAATCCTTTGAAACGAAAACACCATAATTCCAACTGTCTATAAATCTTGTCCGCGTTCAACATCTGTTGGAATAATTATAGGAACTATCACTTCTTATTAATTAAATAAATTAATAATTGCGATGAGTACTTATGCTTGGAATCAAGCACCTTAGATGATAAGATGGGTAAAAACTGTTAATTTTTTTTTAACTATAACAACGCGCGCTCCTGTTAATGGTCACTCAGCTAACAATACCGTCATTAAATATTCCACGAGGGTTTTTTCTTACTAAATATAGCCCTACTAAATGATCACTTCCACTTCCAGGCTTTGTCTATCTTTTCATATAAAAACCTGACAAGAATCGTCTTTTGGTTGTAAAATAAGAATTACGAAACAAACGCCTTTTGTATTAAGTTTTTACATCGGTCACAAATTCTTAATTAAATACAGAAAACTTTACTGAATATGTTGGTAATTATTCACTCAAGCAATTACACGATTTTCATTACTTATTTTTCTTTTGGAGACAAGAATTTTGTAAGGAACTTTTTATTTCAAGTGCCTGCATGTTTCAAAATGTCAAGGGTTAAATAAATTAAAAATTTTATGCGGGTATTTGTATAATATATCAAAATACTCCACAATAAGTCACATAATGCATTATTTTATTTATGATTTTCATCTATTTTTTGTATTATTTTTCTAAATTTATTTTTAATTCTTGGCGTTAACCTAAAAATTGTATGGCTTGTATACATTTTTAATATATACGAAAATTTGATTCATAGCTACTACATTTAAAATGAAAATTTAAAATTTCATCATGTGAGTTTATCAGTAATCATAATAATTTAAAAATTTTTGTGTTTATTTTAAATAATTTTCACTTGCCCGCTACAAAGTAATTTTCATTTTATTTTTGCAGTTTTTTAATGAAACTATGGATTTTTTTAACTTAATCGTGGAATAAGGATGTATACATTATTGCTAATTTTATAAAATTATTTGCATATTAACCTACTATACTTATTTGGTGATGCAGCAAAAAAAAATTTATGCTCAAAATTGCGTCATCTAGTCGTGAACATTTCAAATGCCCCTCGTATAATTGTGGGTGTTATATAAAGTTTTTTATGAATTATTTTTATGTGGAGAATTTTTCCAACTTTTTTAGAATAAATTATATTTAATTGACATTTAAAGTCCCAAAATTGAATGAAAATTAAGAACAATTAATCAAAAAACAAGTGCTAGCTCACAAACTAAACATTGGAAAATTTTCTGCCTTAAATATGTTATTAACAATAAAATTTTGTATATTGCGCCAAAATATTAACAAAGTTGACGCGATGAATTTGTTTTAATTGACATTTAAAGTTAAAAAATTGAATGGAAATTAAGAACAATTAATCAAAAAACAAGTGCTAGCTCACAAACTAAACATCGGAATTTTTTTTGCTTTAAATATGTTATTAACAATAAAATTTTGTATATTGCGCAAAATATTAACCAAGTTAACGCGATGAATTTGTTTTAATTGACATTTAAAGTTAAAAAATTGAATGAAAATTAAGAACAATTAATCAAAAAACAAGTGCTAGCTCACAAACTAAACATTGGAAAATTTTCTGCCTTAAATATGTTATTAACAATAAGATTTTGTAAATTGCGCCAAAATATTAACCAAGTTGACGCGATGAATTTGTTTTAATTGACATTTAAAGTTCAAAAATTGAATGAAAGTTAAAAACAATTAATCACAGAACAAGTGCTAGCTCACAAACTAAACATTGGAAAATTTTCTGCTTTAAATATGTTATTAACAATAAAATTTTGTATATTGCGCCAAAATAATAACAAAGTTGACACGATGAATTTGTTGTAATTGACATTTAAAGTTTAAAAATTGAATGAAAATTCAACAAATGCAGGCAAACAACGATATTGCATGAGCGGAGCATGAGCATTTTCACGAATATTCGTATTTAATGAATCCGACCGAACGACCCATCACATGCCTTAATCAATGAGTTCACGTGCGGATCACGCGTTGAACTTTGTTTATGCACAATTCGCATTAAATGAATGTTCGACATTTTTTAGACATTTTTCACATGATTTTTCAAGTTTTAGTTCCAAATAATAAATTTATTATGGAAATTAAATTTAAAATTTTTTTTTTTTTTCTAATGCAAGAAATATTTTCAATATCAGGGTCTAGAATGTAGATGAAAGTAAAAAAAAAGGATTAACGCTCCAGCACCTGCGGCAAGGCAAGCTGCGATCCACAACGGGGGGCATGAAATTTAAGACACCATAAAATCTTGTATGAAACAATTATGCAAATTTTTTTATTAATATTTTTGTAATTTCTTTTAGAAATTTTATCGCTCCACAAAATTTACTTTAATTAATTCATTAATTTTTGAATTAACCACATTTTTTTAATATAACCCATAAAAAGCACGTCTTTTAAATTGGTTCCAAAAAGCATGAATTAAGTTATCTGTTATGTGCAAAACTTTTTCATTAGTTATGTACAAATCATGGCTAACAGCTGCTTTTCAATAAAAGTAGTTATGCACTAATCATTGGTACCAATTGCGAATTCAAAAACACATGAAGTTATGCATAAATTGTTGCTACCAAACTCTAATTTAATAAAACATAAATTTATGTACAAATCATGGCTACCAACTGCTAATTCAATAAAACATGAAGTTTGTACAAATTATCGCTACCAACCTCTAATTTAACAAAACATGAAATTCTGCACAAATCATGGCTACCAACTGCTATTTCAATAAGAGATGAAGGTATGTACAAATCATTACTATCAACGGCTCTTTCAATAAATCATAAAGTTATGCACAAATCTTTGCTGCCAAGTGCCAATTGAATAAAACGTTAAAAATAAGAGAAAACATACGTTAATGTTACAATTTCATACTGACAACATAAGAAAACACATCCATATCGTGCCTTGCAAAAAAATTATCCGCTTTTTTACGCAGGATATATATTTTCGTAAAAATACGAGCATAAATAAAGTCGTTACGAAGTTGATTACATCATTATTTAACATAAAACATTTCAAAAATATGCCAGCAAAGAAATTTAATTAAGTGACCCAGAATTTCAAGGAATTTGTGCTATAAATGTAAATATAAATCTTATTTTTTGCATTTTATTTATACGGTTTCTTACATTTAAATTACTTCTATGTTCTTAACGTTCTCACGAGTTATGTGGAGTGTTATGAATAGTTACAAATACGTGCGCCCTTAATTCGCCATTGAACTGCTTTAAAACGTCTTGAAAATTATATGAAATCTAATTTGTATCACACACTTTTTTAGTTATTTAAAAATTTGCGAAAAAATTTATTTTTAAATTTGTTTACAACATAAGCTTTGTTGTTGCACCCTATTACCCATAGAGGGCGCTCTGTAAACATGACTTTTGACATTTACAAAATTATTTTGACAAAATTGTTTCTAAACTGATGTACATTTAGAAAAAAAAATTTATTTAGTAAAACATTTTTATTTGAAAAAACCCGGGTTGCCAACCCTTTATCAGCATTGAATAAAAAAAACGTACAAAACTTTTTGTTTTAAAAATATTTATTCTTCCTCGTAGTTCATTAATATATTTAAAAAATAATAGTTAAAAACGATTTAGAGGTAAAGCGCGAAGTAGGGGTTGAAAAACCCGGGTTTAATCTAGGGTTTCCAAGTACTGATTTGCGTTATCCATGTAATAATGAAAAAATTGTACAAAAACGGAAAAATAATAGTTAAAAACGATTTAGTGCTAAACCGCGAAGTTCCGGTCAAAAAAACCCGGGTTTGATCTAGGGTTTCCAACTACTGATTTGCGTTAACCATGTGATAATGAAAAAATTGGATGAAAACGGTGCTGTTGTGTACATAGGAATCTGTAACTAGAAAATTTTTATTGACTTTGAGATTAACAATAATTAAACAAAAAAAAATTAGCAATAAATTTTTTTATGCGTGAAATTAAAGTTGATTTTTAAAATAATTGCCACAAAAAGAAAATACCACGTACACCATTTAATATTTTATTTTAATTTTCATACATGTTTAGTGTGCAATTAAAATGGGACATTCTATACGCATGTAAGTAATTATTTGCGAAAGTTAAAAGGCAAAGTGAGATTGCACTACTGCAGACCATATTATATTCTATATACTCCATTAAAATAATAAAAGAAAGATAACACCTGAAGGAATTCCCAAGCATTGAGCATCTAAAACCAAGAATTTTAATTACTGCGTTATAATAAAGCCAACTTCCATTTCATCAGAGCTCGTACTAAATAATAATAATAAAATCATTTACGAGAAAGTGTCGGTAATAACGCGGACCGTAACAACTGTAAAAAAGCGAACGCGCTCAACATTAAAATAAAATTTTAGAGGAGGAAATTTCTTCAAGTTCCGCGAAAGAGTTATGGCTCCGCGATGTAAATGCTCTTCAATGGAAATCGATTAATGTCCTTTTTAGTCCTTTTTTTTATTAAAGTCGCTTCATGTAAATCAGCTTTAATAGATTTTACCACGCTAAGAGCTAATACACATTTTTCCGGTATGCAAATCCTCGTCATGAGACAATTATAAATTATTAGAAATGAGAGCCAATTTGAATAAATCATTGTGCTCTTAAAACATGAATCGAATTAAAATGTAAATTTAATTTGCCTGTTTCAAAATTGAAAAACATCTGTAATTAAATAATGAAAACGAAAGCAGATTTTATTAATTTAATTAATTGGGTTAGTGTGGCGTTTTTAATTAAATTTGTTACTATTTTAAATAATTCAATTGTATTACTTTGCTGTGTGTATTGTTGTATAGACCCCCACCCCCCCTATCAGTGTGTATTACTTGTTATTTTAATAAAAGTATTAATTATCGTATGTACTGTTGTATTGACCCCCCACCCACCCCTATCTGTGTGTACTATATTATGTTTTAATAAAAGTATTAGTTTGCTGTATGTACTGTTGTATAGAACCCCCACCCGCACCAATCAGTGTGCACAATGTACAAAAAGTAGGATGGGTGGGTGGTCTATAAATATAAATGGTCTAAGGGTTAAATACAATGAAGGTGTACCGTCTATAGTTGGTTCGCATTCTACCGCTAGAGGGCAACTCATTTAAAGTTAAAAAAAATGAAATTTAAAAATTTGTCTATAAGTATAAATGTTTTAAGGGTGACTAGATAAATACAATGAAGGTGTACCGGCTATAGTTAGTTCGCAATCTAGCGCTAGAGGGCGACTCATTTAAAGTTGATGAAATTTAAAAATTTGGACGAATTAATTTTTTTTGACAACTTTTTAATTTCTTATTAATATTTCATTTGTAGTTATGAATATTTTAATGAGTTGTTAATTTTTATGAATATTTTAATGAATATAAATTTTTTTTATTAAAATTAATAAATCTTTATGTCGTTATAACTCAGTGAATATAGGAAAAGCCTTTTACTTATCTACTATTTATGTCATTAATTTAGAAGTTAATTACCCAAATGCTACTAAACATGTCTCACTGACTACTGGACAATTTCTCCTTGCTTCTGGTTTTTGTTTTTTTTTCTTTTTTATCAAAATATATATAAAACGAGTTCCTTCGGTATCTTTGAATGAAGAAGTAAGTCATTTATTACGCTTTGACATGTTTATACTTGCGCTTTAATTATGTTATATCTTCTTATTGCTCATTAAAATGAACATTTTACTCAAAAATTGTTTTTATATATAAAAAGTTGAGAAATTATCAAGTATTAATTATCTTATAAAATTACCCTTTGTAGACCCCAAAAAATCAGGAGTATAGAAAGACCCCAAAAGTACAAATCGACATCAGGATCATGGCGGGGATAAGGACAACATACGATAGGGAAACGTAAAAACAGATGAATAAGGCGTGTATACCCAATAATAAAATGTAAGGGCTAGTAAAAAGAAAAAGAAGAAGAACAATAAGAAGAAAAAGAAGAAGAAGAAGAATTATAATAACGATTTTACGAATTTTCTTAAATAAAAATTAAAATTTTCGCTTCTCAAGGACAAGTTTTTTTTAGTAGTTTTCCTTTTTTTTGCATTCATTTACGCAGTAAAAGAAAGTACATTAATCGCAAAAATTTTCAAAATCAAGATTTTTACGGAAATAATCAGAAAAAGTTTTTTTCGAAGTGATGTCTGTCTGTCTGTGTGTCTGACTATCTGTGTCATCTCTACAGCCCAGACGGCTAAATTGATCAACCTGGAAATTCATATTAGCGCTTTTAATAAAAATTGGGAGGTCCCAGTAATTTTCGGCTGAAATCCATCCACCGGAAGTGGTAGTTTATTGGTTGGGTTTTTAGGTTTTTTGCAAATATTTCAAAAACTATAAAGTTTTTGGAAAAAAAACATAAAAGTACGAAAGTATTTAGAATTAAATTTGCAATAAATTTTGTTGTAATAATTTTTTCAAAATTTACCAACTCATCCTAGTTCGTTGCCAAGCAAAATTTTATTGAATATATTCCCATCAAGTAGCAGCAAGACATACTGTCATTATGATAAGCTGATAAAATAGGTTATATGTCATTCAAAAGTGACGGATGTCACCATTGGAGTTGTTGCCAACATACATTTCACAATCACATGAAGTTGCAGACGCCAACCAAATTGGTTGCTAATTAATGAAATATAGTTATGTTTCTATTAAAAGTAACGGACATGTTTTAAATTCGTAAATGAAAGTCGTGTGGTGACCACACATCAATTTTTTTTGTAGATTTTTATACGATAATAATACTTTTTATGTGATATTAATATGTTTTTCTAGAAATCCAATAAATATATCCCAATAACAAATCGTAACAGGTAACGTCGAACCCGAAACTTTTGAATCGAAAATGAGTGCTAAACCACTAAAACTTCGAATATTTTCTATAGCTTTATACACGAGTCTAGTAATACTTTTTATGATACATTAATATGTGCCCATTGAAATGAAAACGTAAAGTCATCAAAGTAAAAAAAAAAACAGGTAATAAGATCGAAGATGATTCGAAAGAGGTCATCGGAATATCGAGCCCCGAATCCAATTATTTTTCCTTTGATAAACGAGTCAGATTGTAACGAGACTTCCCAGACCGTGTCCGACCTCAACCCAACGCTCTCGTCTATTAAACAAACCAGCACCAACATTTTTACGTCATACCTTTCCTCATAATTAGTACAAATACCTACCCAAATTATAATCTCACGAAATTTTTAATCTCGTACGATAACGATAACTCGCATGGATTTTTGTTACGTAATTGCCCTAATTATGATCCGTGCCACTTTGGCGCGCTCCAACAAAATCCCAACTCGTCCGACAAGGAATCCACCTTGACGACTTAAAGTTGATCGTGCGGAAAGGCTTTCTTTACGAGACACGCATCTTGAAGATAATGGGGATTAAATGTATGTCGCATATTTTGAGTCAATATTTTGTATATAAATTGTTGGATTCTCCATAAATTGGTGGATTATTAAAAAAAAAATAACCCCAATTAAAATGTTTTTTGTGTTAAAAACGACTCAGTCTGTTGAAAAAGGTCTAGAATAATATGTCGGCCAAAAGATCAACAAGGACAAATCACCGACACATACAAAAAGCCGACATCGATTTAATGCCTTAGATTTAAGACCGATATATAAACGGCTGACAGTAAAAATTTCGACAAGGCCAAAGACCGACAGAGACAAAAAACCAGCAGGATAAATAACCGACATGGACAAGAGGCCGACAGACGAGAAGTTGAAGTTGAAGAAAAAAAGGCAACAGACTTGTTTTAAGCAATAACCTAACATTGCTCAAAACGATAACGACGTAAATATTTAATAATAATTTTTCAGTGTCGACCATTTGTCATTGGCCTTTATATCCATGTTTATCTTTCGTCTATCTCGGCAGATTATCGGTACAAGCCAATAGTTTATCGGTATTTAATTGGTATTTTGTTTGTCGGCCTTTTGTCCACGTCGGTGTTTTGTCCGGATCTCTGTGTCCATGTTAACCTTTTGTCTATCTCGGCAGTTTATCAGTCTAAGTCGGCAGTATAACGGTATTTAATCGATATTTTGTTTGTCGACCTTTTGCCCACGTCGGTGTTTTGTCCGGATACCTGTGTCCATGTTTATCTTTCGTCTATCTCGTCAATTTATCGGTCCAAGTCGGCAGTTTATCGGTATTTAGTCGATATTTTGTTTGCCGACCTTTTGTCCACGTCGGTATTTTGTCCGGATCACTGTTGAAAATGTAATAGAATATTTTAATTGTTTTTAATACATGTACGATTAAATTACGCTTATTTCCAAACTAATTTGCCGCAAATACCCAAGTAACACACTTTTGTGTTTCATAATTAAGACATTAAGTCATTTGCATGCGATTTATTGCAAATTTATAGTTTATAATTGGATTAATAAAAAACATTTTTATCCAACACTCTTAATTATATGTATTAAGAGTACTTTATATAAATTATTGCTATGATATTTTTTTTTACTTACTAATTGTGTATGGAAATCGTTGTAAAAGGAAACTCACCTGAAAAAAAAAAGAAAGTTATTATAATTATTATTATAATCAAAATGTTATGTTATGCTAATAAAATATTTTATTTATATAAATAAAAATCAATAATAACATATCACATTCTTAACATGTGAGCGCATACATCCTTGAATTAATCATGACGCGAAGGATCGAAGGATTTTGCTAATTAAGGTAAGTAAATTCTAAAAGATGGCGCTTGTCATAAATTTTATAACCAATATCTTTCCCCCGCTGGTGTGTTTCTATGCTAATTGATTCAGGTAAATTCTAAAAGATGGCACTTGTCCGAAAATTGTATAACCAATGTGTTTCCCCTTTGATGCTAATTTATTCAGATAATTTCCAAAATACGGCGTTTGTGTGTTTCTAAACTAATTTATTCACGTAAACTCTAAAAGATGGCGCTTGTCGTAAGCAGGTAATTTCCAAAATACGGCGCTTGTCATCATAAACTGTCTAACCAATGTGTTTTCATCTTTGGTGTGTTTCTATGCTAATTTATTCATGAAAATTCTAAAAGATGGCGCTTGTATCTTTCCCGTTTTCTTCAACAATAAACTTAACCACAAAATTGTAGCGTTGCGTGTTTTATTGTTCACCTTAAAACTATATAATTAACAATTACCAATGTGTTTTCCGCGTTGGTGTGTTTCTAAGCTAATTTGTTCACGTAAACCCTAAAAGATGGCGTTTGTCGTAAGCTGCATTGAAATTCCGCTAATGCGAGTTAGGACAATTAAATTTTTTTTCTGATCAAGCTTAACTTACACAGCAATATTTTTTAACTGACATTTGTCGCCATTCGAAATTTAAAGTAACCACACCCTCATTTTCTATCTGACAGTTATACTTCAAACAATGATTACAGACTTGCTTGTAATTACTAGTTTAGTTTCAACAAAAACGAAGAGGACTTCAAAACTAGCTAAAATTAGCGACGAATG
>JARJDX010055719.1:0-10388 GCA_030264735.1 Gymnusa sp. GC000175 | reverse complement strand
TTAAATACGATGAGCTGCAATGACCACCAATGTTTTACCCATTAATTTTCACTGAGAAGAAGGCAAGAAAATTAAATTTATGTATATAAGTGTATAGAAATTAATTATATTTTTGGTGTAAGTTTATAAATAATTTCCAAATCATCTCATTTTATAGTTTTGTAATATCTGTATCTCCGCACAGACAGGTGATTGCACGCTTATATGGCTCACCATGAATATAAATATGTTCATTACCACATACCATGTAAACGTTAAAATAGCGCTTTTTATATAAAATTAAATTACATTTGAAATTAAATTGCGCATAAGTGACTTGCAATAGTATTTTTGTCATTCAACTCATATTAAAAATTTATTAAATGTTAAACATAATAATATCACTTCAATTTAACAATATTTCATTAAATTTAAAATTTTAATTTGTTGTGAATTTAGGTAGAAGAAATTTTGGAAATAAATTGAGTGCAAGCAGGATATGTTATATATTTAAAGAACCTATAAAAGATTTCTCTGTCGGCAGATGATCAAAAGGGCAAAGTGATTGAAAGATATTTGCGAATCACGTATAAATCTTTGAAGGGGTTATTTCTTATGTGCGGGTGTTGCATATAGAGAGGGAAAAATCTTTGAATTCCATCCGACATCATAAAGTTGATTTTAATCTAATAAAATGTAGGTATATAAGAAAGAGCAAAAAATACGCTTGAAAAACATTTCAAGTGCCTTTAAATATCAAGCCGACTAATGCCCTTAAATTGAAAGAAACGCATCAAATAATTGCTTTTCTACAGTTTAAATGAATTACAAACGGGATGCATGTCTACAATGATTCCTATGAGTTCTCACGGTTATAGAATTTTACATAAATCCGGAGAAAGTTGAGTTTTAAAATTGATTATTGTGTGCGTTCTCCAATCCGTCACTTAGTAATTAAAGAACGTCGAAGCTAGCAAGTTTAACAGAGGAAATTTAATTATCCCTTAGTTACCAAAACATTATTGGATTACACTTAAAACTTTTGTTGTAAAATTTTCGTTTTGAACATACAAGCAAAAATATATTTTGAGTACTAGTTTGAAAGAGTGTTACTAATTCACTTTAGAATTGAAGAGGTTTTTTGAATGAATTTCCTCACAATACGTAAAAGTATAATACTAGCTTACTAGCTCAATGATAATACAGGTACTTGACTTTCATTCAAATTTTAGAAATTTACAACATTTAAGGTGTGAATGGAATAATTTTTACAAATGTTATTTCAATGTTTTATATAGTAACCAACTACCTGAATCCATGAATGACTCCTACACAACAATGACTAAAGACCCGAATATTTCAGTAATACATTTTAAATTTTCCTTACTCTGCAGACGGCTTGGCGTCGGCGAAGCCGACTGGGATAAAATAAATGAACGGAACATATTTTGCATAATGCCCCGTCTTTTGTCAAACACTTTTAAAAGTGTTCGGGCTTTAAAAAGATCAGAGACTATTGTAAGACACCTTACAATCAATTTTTTTCTTTAAACGATGGGCGTTTCCAAATTCTACTTTCTTAAATAAAAATTGGGAATAAAGTGGATATTTTAAAGAAAAGAAGCACAAAACGTTTTATAAAATATATCTTAAAAATAAAATAAAATTTATCTTTAATGTATGGGTAATATATAACATGATCAAACTTTTTGGTGGAGATAAAGAATGTTTCTCTTCTGTTTAATTCAAAAACCTGAAATTTAATAAGCAAAATATAAATTATGGTTGCATTAAAAAATAAATTAATTTTTTTTATATTTGCATATAAATAAAGCAACTTTTTTAATTACTATGCAAAAACCAATTATGCCTCTTACACTTGTTTATGTTTTATGAAGACCTTACTTAATTTTACCTAGTTATTCTCTACTATGCTTAATAATTCTCCCTTTCGCTAATTATTAAATAGTTATGGCCAATATTAGGGATGATCTAGTCTAGGTAGATAACATCTTCAGAAAGTTAAAAGAAGAATATGGAAATTGTTACATGAATATGAACATAGTAGTTTCCCCGGATATATAACGAAAATGAAGATTCAACCTTGCAGATAAGGGAGTTGAAAAAGCTAAAGAAACTACTTGGATTGCATGATATCAAGAAAAAAAGACATCGAAAAGAATCATTGTAAGAATGTTTTTTTGTGTATATAGAATTATAAAGTATACATTAACTCGTTGCTTTCAGCCATTCATGGTTAATTTCACCAAGTCTTTTCGTCCAAAATTCTTTAAATTTTTGCCTGTATGAAGGTGCTTTTTTACTTTATTATACGCTAGAAAATAGAAAGATGATCAAAACGTGTACTTAGATATAACCCAGGAAACTGGAACAAAAGAATAAGACCTGCTCTGTTGTGGATATGTGGAGCTGGCAAATTAGGAATCGTAGAAGAAAACATGAGATATACTGGTGATCGAAATTTTGTATCAGAATGAAGCAGTAGAACTCTTACGCTAGCAACTTAGAAAATAAAAAAAAAGGCACACAATTAATGGCAAACTCAAATGATAACTAATAAAATAACAAAGATTAAACATGTACCAATGAGAAACACGTGGGAAAACTAACGAATATATTTGATTATAAAAATTATAATAACAAGACAAATTCTTGATGAAATTAAAAGAAAAAAGATGATCCAAAAACATGCATTTAGATGTAAAGCAGGAGACAAAAAAAAACCCATGGCAAATGGCGATCGGGAAGAAGAATAAAATGATCAATGGGCATTAAAACAACAAGAAGCAAGAACCTACCCAATGAACTCTACAAACCAGGCACTGTAAGGCCAAAAGATTAAATTACCCAGCTGATCTTATAGAATGCCACAGGAGTGAAATACCGCACTGATAATACCCTGACATAAAAAAAGGGATCAGGACCAAATGCGAAAATTATAGGGAAATTTTCCAACGTCCAACGACTGATCGCATACGCGGAATAAATACTGGCAGATTGCGCCCTAATGAATCAACAATAGACCAAACATTTGGAATCATGCAAGTACCAGAAAAATGCAAAATGATGTAACGATATACCAACTCTATTTAGACTTCAAACAGGCATGTGACTCCATAGATAGAACACAAATGCGAAAATTATAGGGAAAATTTCCAACGTCCAACGACTGATCGCATACGCGGAATAAATACTGGCAGAGTGGATTGCGCCTTAATGGATCAACAATAGACCAAACATTTGGATTCATGCAAGTACCAGAAAAATGCAATATGGTGTAACGGTATACCAACTCTATTTAGATTTGAAACAGGCATGTAACTCCATAGATAGAACACAACTGTGGTACGCCCTACAAGTTTTGGGAATCCCACTCAAAAGTAATACAAATGTTAAGAGTAATACAAATGACAGTACAAAATGCAAACGGCTACGTAACAATAGGGGGCACGGTCTCACAAAAATCGCAGATAACAACAGGAGTAAAAAAAAGGGGTGGACTCTCCCTGTTTCTCTTTAATTTGGCACTGGAGTTTGCAACAAGAAAAATCCGAATAGAAACTATCCTCAACCTACTTTATAAATCGACATAGCTAATGGCATACGCGGATTATATATGCGTAATAGGACGAAACAACGGAGTGGCACAAGAAAAGTACTAGATTCTAGAGCGAGAAGCGGTGAAAATGGAAATACGTGTAAACGAAGACAATATCAAAATGATGATGACAGAACGTAATCTACAAGATGCCATAAGGCATTGTTATTTGATTTACATTAGGTTTAATTTGATCAGATAATGCGCGTCTAAGCTTTTAGCCGGTCGAAGAAAGTTTTATCCTATTTTCACCGGTCCGCATATGCAAAAAGGTTGAAGAACACTGCCATAAGGGATAAAAATCATTTAAGTAAGTAGGAACAACGGCAATCAACAGCACAAACACCAAGGCCGCAGAAATAGGAAACAGAATCAGTCGGAGCAACAGAACGATACTTGGCCTTAAAGTGCTTCCTAAATCTAGTATCCTGCTACATAAATACTAGATGAAAATGTAGAAAGCACTGGTTAGACCGGTGATAACATATGGGTACGAATGTTGGGCTCTCGCAAAAGATCTGGAACTAATCCTGCTAAATATAGAAAGAATAGTTTTATAAATGATATATGGTCCTCTAGGAACATAGGACGGTTACAAAATATGAATGAACTACGAACAAGGTAAACGGAGACATCATATTAGAACATGTTGAGGCAGTGTCAGCCAGTTATACTTGGATAAGCTGTACATAGAAAAAAAGAAATAACAAAGACAATACTAGCAGAGGTATATAAGAAGTAGTAAGACCCCCTTATAAATACTAACGAATCATGTTCAACTATTGGTGAGGTTTTTTTGCAAATATTTTAAAACCCATCAACGTTGGTTGAAACATTTTGTTGAGTTTATGCCTATCAAGTAGCAGAGACATACTGTCATTTTAATAAGCTGACAATTAATGAAATAGGTCATTTATCATTCAAGAGTGACGGATGTCACAATCGGAGTTATTGCCAACATACATTTTACAAGAAAATGTTGTTACAGTAACATACTGCCAACCTAATTGGCTGATATTTAATAAAATTTAGTTATGTTTCTATTAAAAGTATCAGATATGTTTTAAATTCATAAATGAAAGTCGTGTGGTGAGCACATCTACATTTTGGAATCATAAGATAATGTTTGGTTGATTTCTAATATCAGTAGGAGTACACTCTGTTCTCACCGACAGAAGTTGTTGTGTCTTAATTATCCTAATTACCCACCACATAAATTGTAAGTTTTTTCCTATATATTTTGCCCTATTTTAATTTATAATAACGTAGCGAGTAAGAAAGCGTCACGAAGTACTTTAATAGTTTAATTTTCCAAACTGAATTTTTTAAATTGTTTCTAAGGCGTTAATAGGGACAAAAACTATTTTTCACCTTAAAAAAAAAAAACGGTTTTAACTGAAACCGAGTTGTTCTGATCGCTTCAACCTAATTGACTCTTTTATAGAGAGTTAGACAATCTTTAATTTTTATTAAGAAAATATTTTTTTAGAATTCATAGTTTTCGAGATATTGATGTTTCTTTTATCAACTTTGAAGGAATCGCGTTGCCGAGCGGTGCCATGTAAATTTTTCAAGGGCATTTTTGAGTAGAGGGGTTGTATAACTTTTATTTTTCCAAGTATCAATTTGGTAGGATATCGGGGTGTCGGTCAAATGTAAAATGTAAATAATTTAACACGTAAATTCATATGGCCAATCTTAAAAAAATGCACTGTATATAAAAATCCTTAGCTTTGATGATCTTGTTTCAATGACAAGAGAAATTTTGTCAAAAACTAATAAATTTATAGGCAACTTTTATGCAAAATCACTCCAAATAATATTTTTTAAACCAAATAAATATATATTTATTTTTAAAATAAAGATTGTTACATAAATAATTTATTGCATAGAATTTAAGGGTTTAAGTAGATGTTGTGGTGAGATCTTAAAAACCACTTATAGCTCTTGTAAAGGTGAATATTATTGTAAAAATTTTAAACGGTGAAAGGACCTAACACATCGTTAATTCGTACAATTGTCATGTATTAACATTACAAAGAGGGTTGAAGTGTCATCTGCCGCCCTTTTCATAGCGAAATTGCAATTCATTCATTTATATCCTCTCTTTGTCGTCGTTGACAAAGTGGAGTGTCTCCTTTTCAAGATCTCTATGCGTTATAAATTTGTATCTCTCTAGGATAGAAATATGCTATAAATGCTTTTGTGTTGGGTATACATATTTAATAAAACGCATATTTTGATTTATTGAGAATTTTATTCGTGAGGATTGAGGAATAACATATTTTCATTTAAACTCATGCACTTTATTGGAATTTTGATATATTATTCTTTTTGCTAGTATAATATCATTTTTTATCATTTTGATTTTACTCCGTAATTTTAATAATATATGCTTATTATTAATTTTTATTTTTTGATGCATATATACCTATATAAAGCTTTATATTCTACAATGCATGAAATTTATAAAAATAGTTTAAGCATACAATGTACACTGCAGTCGAATTTTCAAATAAAATATTGAATGTAGTGGAATCCCGCTTTTCATTTCATTTCATGCATGTAAAATACCTTCAGTCGTCTTACGTGGAAATATTTGTTTTGTGACTTCCTTTAAATCAGATTTTCAGAAAATACCAACTCAATAATTGACTTGACAAAATGTTATACATATAAAATTGAAACGAATAAAAATTGTATTTGCCCATTATCTGATTGGATTCAATGCATTTAAAATTTCTAGTTTAATTTCCCGGCATTGGGCCACTCAAAGAAAACTTAATGCCACAATTGGCAACTTCTTTTTATTTTTTATTAGTAACAATTTTTGATATACTACATACAATTTACACAGCACTTCAATAGATCAGTAGCTAGACAGGGTGAAAAAACTTAAGAGAATAATATATTTCCCGCTATAGCATATTATTACAGGAAATGGGAGAGGAAGTATGTATTTTTTGCTAAGAAATGACTCTAAATTCCGTAGAGTATTGCGAAATGTCCGTTTTCGGCTCCTCTTGTTTAGAAAAAGTTGTTTTCGGTGTGGTGTCTTCCGTTCTGTCGGTCTGTCGGTCTGCCTGCCTGCCTGCCTCCCTATCTGGGTGTCTGTCTGTCTGTCTGTCTACTTTTATTAGAAACAAACTATAATACCACTTTTGGTTGGTATATTTCAGTCGAAATTTACTGGACCTCCCAATTTTTGTTAAAAGCCCTAATATGAATTTCCAGGGCAAGCAGTTTAGCCGTCTGGGCGTAGAGAGGACACAGAGACGCACACAAACAGACAGACAGACAGACACCACTTCGAAAACAAGTTTTTCTAAATGAGGGAAGTTCCGCAAAAATCTCGATTACGAAAATTTTTACGATACTATTCTTATTTTTACGAAGTGAAAGAAATATCCTGGATCCTATAGAATAGACGAAAGAAGAATGTTAAAAGGGAAAACAAACTAATGTAGAGAGCTAAACAACGTAATCTGGAGAAAGTGTAGAAAAGCGAAGAAAATGTGGCTGACGGAAAAACGCGAAGAAATAGAGAAACTAAAAGAACAACATGATAAATTTAAGGAGCACAAGAAAGTGTGGCGACGGGCGGTGTATACATAGAGCAAGGTCGTAATCAATGCGAGCTTATCACTCGCGCTAACTGGGAATTCCTCGTTCACGGGGAATAATTGCAAGGCCCAATCGCTAGCTCGAAGGAATTTTAGCGGTTTACCCGGGCCTCTCGGCAGGGATGAAACGCTGATTTCTTCAGTGTGGTGCGCGTTTATTGCTCCCGACGCCACAACGACACGCCAAATCATGCCTGGACGACGGACCTTTAGGATGTCGAAAATCCGCCTAGTTTGTAGGCTAGAGTTTTATTCCTTATTGAAATTAACCTGACAAATCAGTCCACCAACTAAAAACGGCCATGCACCACCACCTACCGAATTAAGAAAGAGTTCTAAATCTGTCAAGCTTCCGGTGTACGAGACTGGTGATGTTCCCCGTGTCAAATTAAGCCGCAGGCTTCACTCTTAGTGGTACCCTTCCATCATTTCCTTTAAGTTTACGCTTTGCAATCATACTTTCTACAGAACCTAAAAGGTTTTCTGGAATCTGCCCGCAGAGTTATCTCTTAGAACTTGGGCTGTATCTGATTGCCTTTCAACATCTAACTTTTGTTCTTGATCAATGAAAGCGTTTTTGGCTTTCGCTTCTGTCGGTAAAGTAAGCAAATATCAAGTACTCATCTAATGAAATGGCGACAATAAACTAATACTGGACACGAGAAAAACTAAAAATCTGGGAAAAGTATACAGAATAGGATGAGCGGCCAAATAATATAACAAAAAACAAGAAAAATGAATTGGGACCAGACATTAATAAAAATGAAGCCATACTTGCTATAAAGCTACACAAAGTGGGGAAAAGTAACCCGTTTTGATGATATTTACGGCAAAGTTCTCAAACTTCTTTCAGTTAACGGTCCATAAGTCGGTCTTTTGTGTCATTGCTCAACAGGTATATATACTTCAGGCAACATCTCTCAACAGTGGTTAAAGTCAACTTTCATCACCTTACCAAAGAAAAAAAATTCATTTAAAACATACAGGTATCGACCAATAAATTTTTTTTATATTACCTATAGTAACATATCTATTGGCAAGATTTAGATGCGAAAACGAAGAGAAAAAAACAATCACTGGTTGAAAGAGAAAAAAAGAAGATGTCAAATGTGTGGAGAAGGATGGGACGAATTGGAACATTGGGTAGAAGAATGTGGAGAAATTGCTGGTGAGGTAGTGAAAGGGATGAGTAGAGAAAAAAAGACAATGGCGAAAACGTAAAGGCATTAAAATATATAAAAAATGGAAAGCGGGAAGCAAAACAAAAAAATAAAAGGATAAATTATAAGAAGTGTATTTTATTTTATTTTAGTTTATTTTATATGTGAATTTAAATAGATTAGTTTGTAGTCAAATAAGGGATGTAGAAATAATATGTATATATGCCAAATAAAGGTTATTATCTATCTATCTATAGTGACATTTGGATCGAAAACTTGGTGTATGACAAAAACAGACGAAGGAATACTCAGTACTTTTGAAAAAAAAAATACTGCGCAAAACTCTTAGACCGGTGAAAGAGGAACATGATTTATGAAGAATTAGATACAAAATTACCAAAAATTTTAGGAACGAGATATAATAAAAACCGTAGAGATAGGCCGCATTCGTTGGTTGTGACACACACAGGGGATAAACAATACAAGGATGACAAAGAAATTATTCAGAAGGGAGCCATTAGGGAAAAGAAACGTAGGAAAACCCTAAAATCAGGCGAATAGATAATTTAGAAAAAGACCTTAAGTTATTACGGGAAAACAATGGAATGAAGCTAAGAACAAAATGCAATGGAGGCATATTATAGAGGCGGCCAAGGCCCGACCTGGGTTGCAGAGCAACGAAAAACAAGAAGCGGGGAACAGATGGATAATACACAGTTTGGTTTTCGTTATGGAATGGGCACTTTCGAGGCCTAATACAACATTGTAGAGATATGAACATGGAACGTGGCATGTTTTATAATCTATTATAAAGCCTTCGACTGTATTAAAAACCAAAAAATACATACGGAATTATACTGAAATCAGACGAGGTAAAATTGGAAGGAAAAATATCAGAAAACATAAATATCAAAACGAGAGCCAGACAACTTTGTATCCTCTTACCTCTTCCTTTTAATCTCCACACCAACGCTATTTTTAATGAGGCACTCGATGATAATTTAGGTAAAATAACAATTAGAAATATAAAATTTGTGATAATACTGTTATACTGGCGGACAGTGTCCAGAACCTTCTTGATTAATTGATCGTGTTGTCCATGTCAAAAAGAAATTTTTCCTAAAAACGAATGTTGGAAAAACCAAAGTTATGGTAATAACATAAACCAATGGACAGTCGCAGTGTTGAGAATAAATGAAAACGTCGTAGAACAAATTTTAGCTTTATATATCTGGGAACAAATATAAACGACGAATGAAACTCTAAAAGAAAAAGTCATTATTGAATAGAGCAAGCTAGAAAAATATTTATCGCAATAAAAAACTTCTTTTGCAAGAACTTGCTTACCCTTGCACTGAGACTCCAAATATTAAGATGCTCTATATTGTCAGTATTTTTATACGATCCTTGATCCCGCTGCTGAAAAATGGATTAAGGGCATTAAGGCCTTTGAATTGTAAATTTATCGCCGCATCTTTCGCATATCCTGGAATATGGGAATAAATAAAAGAACTACTCGCTAATATCTGGAACGGATAAAGCACGCTAAGAAAAAGAAGACTCACCGCATTGAAACTCAGAAAACACGATATTAGGGACATGTACTGAGAATAAATATATATAATTCGGTTTACAACGTCTGGCGACGTCTTCCGATCAGTGCTCTCCATTTTTCTCTTTCTATGTACGCCGTGTTGCCATGTCCCTCTTGGTCTTCCCCTTTTTCTTCTACCCACTGGAGTCCACTCCATGATCTGCTTGGGGATTCGAGTACTCGCCATTATCTGTACATGGCCAAACCATCGCAGCTGTTGTTCACATATTTGGTCCATTATTGTTAACTCGCACTTCATTCTCTTTCGGATTTCCTGATTTCTTACCCGCTCTCGCCTGACTGGATCTACGAAGCACGTCCATTTACGATGCAAGCACTCCTCGTCTATCTTGCTCTGTTACCGTCCATACTTCCGCTCCGTACATCAGCCCACTCATTACCATGGATCTGTA